>VNJW01008654.1:0-36632 GCA_008042615.1 Drosophila auraria | reverse complement strand
GGCTGGCGTCACTTAAGCAGCACGCGGCTACACAAAAACATAAAGACAATATGAAATTCTTCTGTGCAAAATCGAAGGTGAGTGATATGCTTTTAAATTATATGTAAATAATAACTATTCTTTTTTTCAGATTCAATCGTTTTTTAAAGATTCGGACAAAACTCTAGCTGCATCTATCATAAAGGCAGAAATTATGTTCACTGCAGCGATTGCTGAACACAACATATCTATGAGAGCAATGGACCATATTAGCGATGTGATCAAGCATGCGTTTCCCGATAGTGCCATTGCGCAAGGGTTTAACTGCAAACGCACCAAAACAGCTTCGCTTTTTTTCTATTTCTATTTTTTCTATATATAATAAGTCAATTATTATTTTTACATATTACATATTATTATTTGAATTTCCAGGCGATTTATTTGTTATGGTATTTATAGTGGTATTTTGTAAAATATGAAATAGTATTTTATAGTATATTTTTGAGACCAAATTGGTATTTCTCGTTTGGTCCGGCGCGGTCACGCTGTTTCCAAAATAAATTTTGTAAAAATTTCAACGAAGTCGGTTGTGCGCGCGGAACTTCATTCCGGTTATTTTTCGTCGACTCAACAAGTCTCTTTCACTCCGATCGCGCGGCGGCTGTTGTGTCTTCGCGGTGAAAATATAGCATGCGGTTTCGGTAGAGGAATATACTGAATATTTCGTGGATTCGTTGGATTTTTTGCCTCGATTTCTCGGCTCCAAGTCACCGCTGTATCTCACGCACACCCAGATACACGGATACAGCTGCACAGATACACAGATACAGTAGCTCAGAGTGGAGTTCGGTTGGAAAAAAAAGAAGCGACAAGAAAAGTAAAGAAAAACAGCGCGTTTTGATTTTGGAATCAGTCTCAGATTCATTTTTGCATTCGCTTAAATTACAATTCTGAGCCGCGCGCGTGTTAGTGTGTGCGAAAGGTGATTTTTGTTGGTGTGTGCAACGCGTGCGTGTGTGTGCTGCTGCTGCTGCTTGGGAAAACGCGAGAAAATAACTCCAACTAACTGCAAAAACTACGGCCAGCGTTGAAAAAAAAACCACTGAAATCAACTCAAAAAACCAACTCCAAAAAGTTGGCGCTGGTCAACACAACAAAAAAAAAAGCGAAGAAAAAAGAAAAAATCGAGCTACAACAACTGGCTACGGCAACTACAACAAATCAAACGGCAACAAAAGCAACAACAACTAAACCCAGCAAACGGCATTCTTTCGCGCAACAACAACGGCTCCAAAACGAGCGACGGAGCGAGAGAGAGAAAGAGAGCAAACACACACACACACACACACACACAGATACACACACAACCCAATATCGCTCGCTCTCGCGTGTGTATGCGTGAATTTTGATTAAAAAAAAACGTGCTCTCCCGCTCCCACAGTGACCCCCCAACCCCCACACACACCCTCGGTTCCTCGTGCGACGCTGGAATGCGGCCCGTTCGCTGTTGACTGCGCAGTCGCAGCGCGCGTCGCGAAGAGGTCAGAAAACAACAACAACAACAACAACGACGAAAACAACAAAAATACATACCAAACAACACAGGCAGCGCCAACGAAACGAAATTTTTACTGTTAGGCATTTATCGATAGCCGATCGATAGATTTTGTTTAAAGAGTGCATTGAAAGAAAGGCGACGGAAACTCAATTTTTGTGGATTACGCGAAACAGCAGCAGCACCAGCAGCAGCAGCTACAACAACAATGCCGACAACTGCAGCGGCTGCCTAAGGTGAGAAAGGGAGCGATATTGTATGAGTATGGGTAGAGATTGTAGAGTTCCATTTCCCTGGAATTTTAATGACGAACTCATAAATGGCAAAGAAGAGAAAAACAACGGCAAACGGCAAACGGCAAACAAAACAAATGCCAAGCGAATTTCTTATCTGCCAGCCATAAAATCGCCAACGTCCAACGATTGTTTAACTTTTCGTTGTTGTCGCCACAATTTTTCTTTTCTTTGGTTATCTTTTTACTTTTTCTCCATTTTTTCTCGCTGTTTTTTTTTGTTTTGCTATCCGCCCAAAAGAGTCGAAAATCCAGCGAATTGTGCAATTAACCCATTTCAGACCAGGGAATATCATATATCAGTCACATTTTGCACTTTTTAGAGGGTATGGTGATAGAGGGAAGTTCTTGAGATAATAATATTATTATAATTCAATTAAAAACAAATTTAGTTCTTTTAGAAATATTATTTAATTAAAAACAAATATAGTTCTTGCAGAACCTTAAATAATTATCCAAAATTTACTTTATATGGAAAATAGTCAAGACATCCTTGTGAAACTGTTTAATATTCTATTATAAAAACAAATTCTATCCTTAATTCTACATAACAATTTTATAGAAGCTAATATTCTTGCACTTTTGAGTATTTTCCTCTAGAAAACTGATTTTAATCATTAGATATAATCGTTGAAATAAGTAATAGAGGAAATACCTATGAATTCAGCTGAATAGTCCAACCTATAGAAGCTATAGACTTCCCTATAAACCAAAGATGTCTTATTGGTAAGCAAGATTAGAACTATACAAAAATAGTGATCATAATTTTCTCTAAATATTAGGAAAGTTAAGGCAAATAGCTCGAAGAACTCTCTTTGAATTGTTGAAATCAGTTTTCGAACCTTTCGTTTATAATTCCCAACTGTGTGTTTGGGATTGCTGGGGTTAAGATAGATTTCATCTCCTAATATCAGCCAAGTTAAGGGTATTTGAACTTCGAGATGGGTTTCCATTTTCGGCCTAAGTTTCGATCCACTTCCCCGCCTAGAATTTCATTCCACACTCAACCCCGTCGAAGCTAAATCCTAAATCCTAATTCCCAACTGGGTTCTTAAGGGGTTCTTACGGGTTTCCAGTGGGTTAAGTGCTCTCCCTCTCGGATCTCTTATCGGGGCGGCGGGCAGGTGGTGGCTAAGCTGTTGTCTGAAAACGATCGACAGCGGAACAATTAAGTGGAAATTGTAGCCACCGACCACCGAGTGGGGGATGGGTCTTGTTTGTCCCGGGTTTGGGATTTCAAGCTGGGGGAGGGGAGAGGTACCAGGGAACAATAACTGAAATCAGAGACCGACAATCAGACATCTCGGATGTAAATCAGCTGCGAAAGATAAACAAATGGGTGAATACACACGCTTTGAGTGGTTAACGTTAAACGCTAATCGTTAAACGATTTTGCCATAGCCAGTAATCGTCGTAGGTAACTGTATCTGCGGCCGGGCGTATCTGTATCTCTCGCCCCGTACACATGTAGTTGTATCTTGTGGTTTGCGATTGAGCACCTACTGACATCTCCATCTCCATCTGTACATCGCACTTGACCTCAGCGGGCCCAGGGCTTCGCATTGAAAACTCAGAAACTGACAACTCTGACAACAATGATAATAAATACTTGAAATAATAATTTCGTAAACCCAAAATTCCTGCACGCAGCCAATATGCGTATGTACACACACACACACCGGACAAGTGTGTTGTTCCGAACAATTCAAGCAATTAAAATGTACAACAAATTAAACAAATTTTGAATGACAATCGAGTCGAGGCTGTGGCGTGGCTCTGCGACGAGTTCATTGGGTTTGGGAATAGACTAATGAGTGACCTTTAAGGGGGTCTCAGGTACCGGAACCTTAAAGATACAACATACTTTTTGTGGATACTTGAAGTGGCCAGTATTTCTTTTTAATCCAAAGCGAAAATTCGAAAGCCATCGATTGATCGCCTGAAATATGGCTGCTATAAAGTTTAAGGAACCATAAAATAAATCAATGGCCTGGTCTTTAAAGTGATTCGATCTAGGCTTGTGATATGCCCGATTTTTTATTATTATTAAAACTGGTTTTCATGGTCAGTCCGAAAATAGAACACTTAAAATATTCAGGGTAATAAAATTGCTGGAATTTAGAATTTAAATTTCTAATAAAAGGTGATAGTATTAAGTTGTTTTTGTTAGATTTTAAGCTTTAACTTCTTACTTTTAAATTATAAATAAAATTTAAGAAGCTTTTTAGAGCAGATCTTGGCAGAAAAATACCTGAAACCCCCTTTAGCCATCCCTGTATCTTTTTCTAGTTGCTGAAACTTAAATTTCTTATGAAAGGGGATCGTATTAAGTAGTTTTTTGTTAGATTTCAAGCCTTAACTTCTTACTTTAAAATTATAAATAAAATTCAAGAAGGTTTTTAGTTCAGATCTTGGTAGAAATACACCTGAAACCCCTTTAACCATACCCTCTACATTTTTCTAGGGTATTACGGCAGACATAGTTTCGCACGCCTTCGATTCGGCATGCGGCACACGTTGCCGCTGCTGCTTTTTTTTGTTTTTTTTGTTTTTTGTTTTTAGTTTCTTGCTGTTTGCTGCTCTCATTGCGGAGGCCATCGGCTCCTCCGCCGCTCCACCTTTTCCCAGGTGTGGCGTGGTGCAGAGTGGTGCCAAGCCAAGCGAGCGACGACTACGACGACGTGTGCGCTGGTTTCTACGGCCTGGGCTGGCCCACTCCGCCCTGGCAGTTGCTCATCACCATTGCCAGCTATTATCGGCGGAGCGTCATTATCGTGATCGCAACTGCGAAGGGGACATTTCGCGCATTTCAAAGACACACCAAATGGTGTGTGTGTTTGTGTTGTGGCCATAACTGGCACAACAAGTGGAATTTCGTGGAGTTGGGAACTCGGAATTCGGCATTTGCCGCTGTTTGCGCTCGTCTGTTTTCTCCTTTTCGTTTTTTTTCGGCATTTGGCAAGAAAACGCCGAGTTATTTGCCGAATTGATGGCTCATAAGCGGCATAGTAAACTTCACACGCCGAAACATGCCTCATATTATTAGTTACACTTTGTTTACTCGGGGTTTTTAGTATTTATTTTAAGTAATATGAGTTGAGAGACCACTTTTGGACATTAAAAGTCTTTAAATAGAGTAACTATTAACTCTTCTTAGACATAGCAAACTTCTAAACTTTGTTTTTATAAGGTTTTCTACCCTCCCAGCTTAGATACAACCTAGTTTAGACCGAGAGACTTCCCTATTGATCACCAATTTAGCCAAAACTCATTTGCATGACGTTAGAAGCCACACCCCTTTACGGTTGACACTCGCCAGCCCCGGCTGTTCTCAATGACGCGCATCCGCCGCGTTGGCCAGCGTGTGAAAATGCCACCAAACAGAGTCTAAACTGAACTGAAGTGAACTAAACTATTTCAGGCCGCCCCATTGACGCCAGCTTGCCGTTCTATTGGTAATTAAAAGGCCCAGACGCACGTAGTATAACCCGCTCTGGTTATTCAGTCCATTCCGGTCTCCGTGCCAGGCCAACTCATGAGCAAAATATTCCACGTCAAAAGCTACCGCTCTCCCGCCGATCGTCATTCATTAGTCGTTCGCTGGGGCTGAGAACGAACGAAACACTTTCAATAGAATGCGCGAATCCAGTTTGAGAGGCACTCCGGTGCTAGAGTACTCAGCTTGGACGACTCCAAGATAGCCAGAGACCAGAGAGGAAGAATCTCTAGAAGAAGAGTGTCTCTTGGCAAAGAATCTATGGTGGATGTGTGGGCTCTGAGGCTTTCGCTGGGAGAGTCAAGGCTTTATCAGGGGGGTTATAGGTTGTAATAAAAGGTTGGCTTTGCGAGAGAATCTATAAAGATCTATAGCTTTTGATGATATATTTAGATTCTCATCTTAAATTAGAAATAAATTGCATTATCTTCTTGATGTCGTGCCTCTAAATATAGTTTCTGAATTACAATATTTACACAGACGCTGGATTACATTTCATGTCAATAAATTATAAAGTATGTCTTACGACCATATTCATTAACGAAAACATTGATTACATACTTTTGTTGTTATTATGTGATTAGGGTTTCAAGGCTTATAATAGACTCCCTTGACTCTTTCTTTATATAAAAGATAATATCTAATATAATCTTAGTAGAAACCCGAGACAGACTGTTGTCTTTACACATTTATCTCTGCTAAACTTTACGATTATTTAATCTGCGCTGTGTTTATGATCAGCTTGTAGAATGAGTTTCGCAGCCTCTGCTGGGGTTCATCTTTGACTCTTCGATTCAATACAATTCGCATTCCACGCTGCTCGATTTTACGATCGTTTACGCTGCCTTGTTTATTGATCTGATCAATGCCCGCGCACTCGCATTCCGCGCTGAAATCCATATGGATATTTCCAATTTCTGATTCCGTTTCTGATTCGATCAGCATTTCAATGGGCCGCCAGCAGCACACGCGGCTAAAGCGTTTGCGTTTATTGTGGTCTCCAGCTCTAGGTCTCGATTCCAATGGTTCCTGCTCCGATCCAAAGATCCAATCGATTGCTGGGTTGACTCGAACTCGGTTGACAAACACACGCCCCGAATGAGCTCAGTGCAATGGCATGTGCAGTTGACATAGCGGACGTGGACGAGGGGTGTAGAGGAGGGTGTGTTCACGGTGAGAAAAATTAAGGGGGTTCTTTTAAAAAGGGGTTTTTATGCGAGTTTCTTTTGAAGAGCGAACTTGTATTATATTGTGGCTTAGAAACTAGGATAGGAGAAATATTTAATGTAAATAATTATTTTTAGAGAAATTTAGATATAGATATATAGGAAGTAACAATGGTTACAATATTTGAAAAAAATTGAAAAGATTTCCTTTGAGTTAGTTACTGGAATTTACTTTTTTTATTTTAATATTTTGAGGAACATTTAAAGATAGAAATATATAAATTAATAAGGGTTATAATATAACTAAAAAAAATTAATAAAAAATTTAAAGGATTTTCTTTGATTTAGTTATTTTAAATGTAAAAAAAACAGGATTTAGGTATCTATATTTTAAAATTTTTTGTACCTTATAATATTTTGTCAAATACAGCTTAGATAGCGCAAAAAAATGTTAATTAATAGATGGAAACATAAGTTCAATTGAAACGTGGTTTTATCGTAATATTTATTATATAAAATGTAGGTAGCATTAATTAATGAAAATAAGAAATGTTATCCTCATAATTATTATACAAAAATTATGTTAACAAACTGTTATTAAAAATAATAAATTTCGTAGTGAAAATAATAAGAGTTTAAGATGTGTATTGTTGGTCATTATTATTATTATTATTTATATATAATTATATTATTATTATAGAATTATATCTGTAATTAATTCTGTTTTATATAGTGAAATTTGGACTTTGGAAAACAATACTTTTAGAGATCTTTAAAGACATTTCAACATAGATAAGGTGCATTTAGCTTGGGATCAGTTAAGAAATTCGTTCAGAAAGTAAGTTAGTTTTTATAAATAATAGATTTTTTGCTTGGGATCAGTTAGGTAATTATTTTTTTCCTTACATTTCGATTTAGAGTTGTATTTAATGTTTTTACCTCCTTAAATATTGCTTCGGAAGTACCTTAGTTCCCTTAGCTTTCTCAATTTCCCTAGGTTTCTTTGTGGAATTCCAAGTTTTATGGTGCCACCTCTCGTAGCAAACAGTTTTGGAAGAAGTTAAAGTGTCTGAACTTTTCGCAGTGTTTGCTGTTTGGTTTGCTGTCGCAGCACAACGTGGCGTATGCGCAACGTCTCTGTTTCTGTATCTCCGTCTCTGTTGCCGCCACAGACCCCCCTCCCCCTACCCCCTTTCCCCTTAACTTCGGGGTGGAAGCAAAGCATTCGCTTAGCTGGCAGAAAAGCATTCACTGGCCTGGCCTGGCGCTTGCGCCATTTAATTGACTTTGGTCGTCGTCGCGGCAGAGCCCGTGGGATTTTATTGCCTCCGTCGACGCCGTCGCCGTCGCCGTCGCCGTCGCCTTCTCTTTCTCCGTCTGCATTCCAAGCTCTCTCTGTCTCCCCCTTCCTGGGGGCTTATCATAAACAAAATACAAGTATTTATTGCCATTTGCTAATTGCTGATTAGCGTGTCTCCACCAGCACCACCACCACCGCCAGCTCCACTTGGCTCGCTTCTTTGGCGCGGTTTTTTAATTGCCACCCCAGCACCCCCTTTGGCTCCGGCTCTGGCTGTTGACTTTCATAATTAGCGCTGGCACGGCTTTCTTCGCTTCCCGCTCTCATTAGCCAACGGAATGCGGATAATTTGCTATGATTGAAATTGTTAAATGCTTTTAATTTGTTTGCATTTCAAATTAAAAATTAAAAAAATATATATGCCGTTGACTCATCCTCAAAACGAGATTTTGAAAAAAGTCGTGATGGCAAATATTTTTGCTTTTTGGCATTGCCTTGGTTGTATATTGCATAATGACCGGCATTGTGAGGGGCTTTGGAATTGGGGAGAAATGCGAAAATTGAAGACATGACTCTCAAGCTTTCCTCAAATCCAACAAACATGTGTATCTGCCGGTGGAAGTGTCGCCTCAGCCTCCTTAGCTTCGACTTCCGGAGAAATCTCGCTCATATCGACCAGCAATCTCTATGCAAAAGATTGTTTTCGCTTAAACGTTCTCTCTCATTGAGGCCTTGGGAATTTCCCGATGGCAATCTTCTTATTAGCTTCCTTTTATTGTTATCAGCATCGATTTCCTTTCATTGCTGCTCTGAATGAGAGTTTATTACTTTTAATTAAGATAAACATTTCCAGGGAATGTTTAATTATGGGTTGAGCCTATTTTATTATCAGGTATTTGTTTATTCAGTAGGCTGGCAATCTTCTGGTTAGTTTCCTTTTGTAGTTATCAGCTTTTCTTCAAACTGATTGGTAGTTTATTATGTTTAACTGCTTTAACTACTTCCCTGGCATATATTATTGTAAATATATTATTAAAAAATACTTGATCTTACAAAATCCCTTCCCTTTGCCTCTCAGATCACTCACTCACTCTGAGTGATCACTTAATCCAGTTCCTCTTGAGAGCTCTCAACAATGTTGTAGTTTTTTGTGTTTTTCTCCAATAAATTCCTCAATAATAAGTCAATCGCGAGACACATTAGAGAGAGAGCGAGCGAGTGAGAGACCTGGAATTCCGATTCTCGTTTCGTAACCAGCAGTGATCGGGCATAAAGAGACACTCAAGAGTCTGTCTGGGTCTGAGCCTGTTCTCCAGTTCACCTTAGCCAGGGTCCAAGGTGCGCATGGAAATCGGCTTAAATATAATTGCTTTCCAAAAGATATTTTGTTTGCCTTGTTCCCAGATATTCTTTGGTTTCTAATTTATGTCAAATGCGAGCTTTGATTGATGATCTCCAAGGTATAGGAGGCATTCCTGCGATCCAAGCCAACATATATTTATAAGTCAGGGTGGTTCTCCACCTCCAAACCTCGCTCTGGCAGCTCTCGATTCCCGGCTGCGGCTTGACTCTGAATAAATTTATTGGACGTTGAAATTTATTAGACACAGAAAATGCGCCAATATTGAAATTTATGCGTCTCCACCCGGGCTTCGGCTAGAAACCGTAGTCAGTCGCTGGCGCTCGGCTCGGAGTTGATTTGATTCGATTTGATTTTAATTTATGCATAAAATACTTTTCTTTCATCACGGCGGGGCCAGTCTCTCTCTCTCAGTCTCTTTTGGAACTTTCTTTAACTGAATTTTAATAATTTTATGCGCAACGCATCGAGAGGGGGAGGCCTGGCCTGGGCTGCCACGCACGCACCGCCTCGAGTCTTTTGCTATTTAGTTTTTTAAGTTTTCGGTCCCCCAGACCAACTCCATGTCCAAGTCGGACTCCGAGTGGCCGCTAATCAAGTTTGTCGCCTAAGTCTTTCGTTATTGATTGGTGAAATTGTTCGGCAGTCGGTTGAGCCCAAAAGAGGCGGGCGCCATCGCAGCCACCGCGTCCGTCTGGGGCGGCTCCAGCGGCATCAATTTGCCTTGGAAAAAGCTGGAAAAAAATACAGAAAGAACGGTGCCTAACCGAGCCGATCTTGCGGCAGCTTTATCGGCATTTGATGAGCCAGAAATGCGGTTAGAAATGACGCTTGGCGTTGCGGGCTTTCCAGCTCGTATCACCGGAATGCGATGAAATTTCATCGCCGCGGCGATGGCGATGCCATATCACAATCGTAAAAATTTGGAGCGCTTCGAGAAATTAACCGAAAAACCAATTTTCATATCATGTGTCTGGAAATGAGGGTTTTGGGTTGAAATTTTGAGATTTTCTATTTGAGGAAAGTCGATTTTTACTCTTGGAATTCTTGGGAAATTGTAAAAGTAGCTTAAGAATCAGGATTATCTTTTAGAAATAGCCCGTTTGCCATTAAGCTTAAAATTGAAACCTTTAAAGCATCTAGAATATTATTTACATTTTACTTAAATTAATATTATTTATTAATTAGAAATACAACTATTATTTGTCAGAATATTTATTTATAAAATTAATGGATGTTAAGGGGATTCAAGGGTTTCTCCTAATTTCACCAGTACAAAATATTTTTGAAATGGATAATTAAATCTCTTACTTTTCCCCATGATATCCCGAGTTATTTACCTATTATTCCATAATTAATTAATGGATGTTAAGGGGGCAATTCTCTTTTCTTTCCCAACTCTATAAGATATGATTTTTATAGAATATTCTAATTATATTCGCAACTTCAAGACTTTCCCTTTGGTTTTACCATTAAAAAATATTTTTTAAATATATACTTAAATCTCCTAATTTTCCCCATGATATCCCGAGTTACTTACCTATTTTTCCTTAATTTTCTTTTATTTAAAACAGCAACATATTTCGAACGCGCGCGCTGTATACGGAAAATGATGCAGCATGCGAGCATTTTGCACCGTCAGCGCGCCCCTGGAAGTATGCGCGTCCTCAGCCGAGCAACTATCACCAGGCTCGCGATTCCTGGCCCTGAGGTAAGTCTGACTCGCTCCCAAATATGCTTGAATATAAATTTAAAATTTATGAAATTCCACAGACTTCTGGGGCAGCAGCAGCCGAAAACCCTGTACTTCCTAGTCGATGCCAAGAGCCGCGTTCGAGAGGTCTACACGCAGACATGTCTGCACTTTGCCACGCAAGGGATGCTGGACACCGAACTCTTCGGTCTGGCTGTGCTCATAGGTAAGTCTCTAGTCTCTGATTGGGATTGGGTTGGGGCTTCCACAGATATGTGTCCAAATGCGGAGTAGCCAAAATGCCAGCGATAAGGCACGAAAAGTACAACTAATAAACATAAACCAGTCTTTTCTAAAAGCTGCTCATCATCATCAGCAGCAAGATTCAGCCTCCATCCTCCATCCTCCATCCTCCATTCCGGCCAAAGCGATCTGCCAAAACACATAAAAATACCAACACAGCGAAGCTACAGCAAAAAAAAAAAAAAAGGAAAAAATGGCACATAAAACGAACAAAAAGCCAGGGAACGCGTCGCCTTCATGGCGAACAAACAATTTCAGGAATACCGAGAGGGGCTCCGCAGGTTGCCCAGGTGGAGGGCAGCAGGGAACAGACACAAGACGCGTGTTCAGTAATTCAGGTAGCCGTCGCGCGTTGCATTAACACAAACGAATCGAACGACAGCCAAGGAGGATGGCGGTTCGAGGCATGGAGTTGGAGTTGGAGTTTCGGAGGATGGAGGCAGGCGGATGGAGACTGCAGGCTGGAGCCTGAACTGAAACTCGGCAAAGAGGCGAGCAGACAGCGTCTTTGGCATTGGTCCCAGATATATATATGTATATATAAATATATATGCGTTCTCCAAAGGCCCAATAACACACACACTCAGACAAGTCCCGGGGAGAGCAAACGAGAAAGGAGCAAAGAATTCCTTGCGAATTAAAGACGAAGTTCTACTACTCTTGAAAAAAAGTCTAGGGAGTTGAGGAAAAATAAAATATGGTAGAAAATATAATTAGAAAGAGTTCTAGGAGGGGGAAATTAATTTGTACAAAAAATGAAATAAGCTAAAAATAACTTGATTTATTTCTAAGCTAAAAACCCACAAAAGTAACTGAAGAAAAGGCCTTGCCACGCTGAAAATTAGCTTTCCTCTGTATAAAACTCACTCTAAATGGTTGAAATATTTTTATTTAATTTGTTTTATTTATTATGCTTCTTATAAAATTTATTATTATTATTTTTTATAAGACTTTCCCTATGTAAACTCCTTTTAAACACGCTTCCTTGGCTCAAACCTTCCGACTCTTCCTCTATACCCCATATTTCATGTTACGTTGTTAGAGCAAGAGCCCAAGAACACAACACGTAAATTTTCGAATCTGGTTGGCATCAATTTCGTGGCAAGAGGCATTCAAGGGGCAGGCAGTGGCAGGAAGGCGGGGAAGTTGCCTCAACATCTTCAGCAAAGAATTTGGTATGCAGTTTGAAGTCGCTGAAGCTGGAGCCGAGGCTGAAGCTGAAGCTGTGGCTTTAACTGAATCTGAAGATGGGGTTGGGCATGCCAACGTCCTCCTCGTCGACTTCGAAGGCGGAGGAAGATGCTGTGGCGGAGGAAGCAGCAGCTCCACAAGCAGAGGATTCCTCTGGCTCAACTATGAAATTGGCAGTTTGCATTCTGGCTCTCGGATGTGTGTGTGGATCGGTTGGGGTTTGGGTTTGGGTTTTGTGGCCAAGGATGCCTGCCAATGTCAGTTGTGTGAGTGCGGCATGCGGTTGTGGCTGCTTCAGTGCCTCCTCTCTCTCTCTGCCGGAATCTCTTTCACCAAAAACCCTGAACATATATATTAGAAAGAAAGATAGACAGGGGAGAATATATAAAGAAATACGTAGGTTCTTCCCAGCTAAGGCTTTAGATTCTAGTTCCAGAGAGTTCAGATTTTATTTCTGAGAGGTTCTACTATATTTAATAATATTTCTTTCAAGGAATTTATATTCTTTTCTTATTTTAAAATTCGTTTCTTGAATCTTTCGATTCTCTTCTCTCTTTCCTGCTCAAAATAATGTCCCTTCTGCTTGAAATGGAAATGAATTTCAATTTTATGGCCAGCCAGCGTCCAATAAATTTCATCTTTATGCAAATTCGCGCTCGGCCCCTTCGGTAGATGCATCTTTAAGTGGTCGGTCCTGCGGCCCCCGTTGGCAATTTGGCAACATTGTCGTCATATCTACTCCATCCTCCGACGGACTTGGTGTTATTTTTAGGCTGTTGCATTGCTCGGATTCCTTTGCCGCATTCCGAACCAGAACCTTTTGGGTCTCCACCTCTCTCCTTTCGGGGGCCCCGCCCCCTTTGTAGCTGTAATCTGTAGACCAGCATTTTCTTTTCCATTTAATGTTAATGGCTCATAATCATTATTATATGGCGTTGGTCGTCTTCGTCTTCAGTCTTCAATCTTTGGACGCTCGGAGTCGGACACTCGGCCTTGCAGCCGAGCTGCCACATGCCCGGCCCCTGCCCCAGCCCCTGATCCTCTCCTGCCTCGCCTCTTCGGGGCTGCGTGCATCTGATAACATCGGAAATTAAAATTCTTTTGGTTTTATGTTTTTCTTTTTTTTTTTCGTCCATTCGCTCGCTCGTTCGTTCGTTCTCTTTTTTCCCTCAGCCAGTTTCGATGCACACACACACATATATTTATGTCCGAGGCTGTCCATTCTTGGGGATATCCTGTATGAGATTAAGGGTATGATGGGACTGTGGGTTTATTAAGCCTTGGCATAATTTTTGCTGTGTTATTACCAACAAGGAAATATTTTAAATAAATAATATTTACCTTATAAGTCTTATAACTATTTTTATGCTTTATGTATCATTATTTATCATCTATATACATAAATGTGTAACGATATTCATTAGTATATATTCCCCTGCTTATACCTTTGGACCTATCGACTTTATTTTTTTTCATGCTTCATTTTTGGTCAAAACTTAAAGGATTTTTTGACAAGCCCACTAAAAGTAAAGAAAATGTTCCTAATTTCCTAATTTTTCAAATTAATCTTAATACAGCTTTTGCCAGAATTTGCTCTCAACTTTCGAGCGGAATTACATGGTTCAAACTCTAGTTTCTTATAGTTAATTTTATGTTTCTTTCCTCACACTTTAGGGTACTTCCCTGTCGACCTTTATCTCTAACTTTCTTTATTCATTTTTTTTTGTTTTTGGTTATTATGGCCACTCAAACTCGGACTGAGACCTTTTGGAAAATAAATCTGAATCTGAAGAATGCCAGGCCATGGCATTGGGCGCAGCTGTCTCCGTCTCCGGACCCTGCTCTCCAGCCATTATGCCTGCCCCTCCACTCACCTGGCTCTCACCTCACCTGAACTCGAGCTGGAATTCCTCGGCTTGATGAGCCTTTGCCTGCCTGCTGCCTGCTGCCTCTGCTTTGAGGCTGTAATTTGTGTTGCATGTGTTTCAAATTGAAGATTTATTTCGCTGCCCCTCAACCCTCAGCTTTTGTTCCTCAGTTTTTTTTTTGTTCAGTTTTCAGTCCTCAGTCCCGTGTGCGTGCGTGTTAATTGTGAGCGCTGAGGAATGCGATGGAAAATATGTTAATTATTAGGTTTTTTGCCGCTGGGCTCGTGAGCGGGGGCGGGGATTGCGTGAGGATCCATCAGGCTACCGCAGAGGGCAGACTCTGCTGGCCTTCACACCTGCTGCTGCTGCTCTCGTAGAACTCAGGAGGTTCCAATTCTTCAAGGGAATTCCTTTGACAAGGCCCTGGTCCTGGACTGGAGTGAAATTTGAATGCGAAAAGAAATCGCTTGGAGTTTCTTTCGGTTTGGAGCTCTCGGAAACTGCGGCTCAAAAACCGAACCGAAACCAAACCGAACGACTTGGGTTTCAGCTGCCTCTTTTTTTCTTACCAGCGCGCTGCTTACCTGTCTTTCTACCTGTTTCTTTTTTTTCTCCTCTTTCTCTCCAGCTCTTTTTTCGTTGCTGCGTTTTGGGCTTGGTATGCAATGCGAGAGCGAGCTGTGACTTCGATTCGACACTCCGGAAAAAAGATGGGAGTTTGTTTGAGTGGAATTTTTGGGAAATTATTTGTAAAAATATTTTGGTGTCTTGGGGATTTTATTTTGGCTTAAATTTGTTGAATTTATTTCATTTGTTAACTCTGTCTCTAGGAAATCTGTTTTTAGTTGAGCTAAGTTCCTCCCAAGCTCGTTCATGCGCCATAGTGCATTCATCCCAAATAATGGCAGTATTTTCTTGATAGAATTTTATTTATTTATGTTATTTATTTATTATTGTTACCTTAAGATAGAATTTTATTTAATTTGTAAGCACTCTTTTCAGGAAATATAGTTTTTGTTTAGTTAAGTGCTTCCTAAGCTCGTTTATGCGCTATAGTGCATTCATCCCAAATGATGATTTGACATTCTTGTCGCAATTTCGCTGTTGTCGAGTTCTTGGACAGAATTTTCTTGAAATAACTTTATTTAGTTACAATGTTAAATTATTATTATTAACGTATAGATAGAATTGTATTAATTTACTTAATTTGTAAAAATCCTTTTCAGGAATCAGTTTAGTTCAGTTAAGTGTTTCCAAAGCTCGTTTATGCGCCATAGTGCATTCATCCCAAAATAATGATTTTTCATTCTTTTTTATAAGTTTTCCTTAGCAGTATTTCATTATGCAGTATTTCTATATTTTTTTCTAAGTGCTTCCAACTCGAATACCTATTCTTTCCTGGCCGTCCACTTGTTGCCACTTCCACTCCAGCTCCAGCTTCAGCTCCAGCTCCGGTCCACGACGTCGTCATTGATAGGCACTTATTCGGCCGCTGATGATTATTATGATATTGTTGCTGCTGCTGCTGCTGCTTCTGCTGGATGCTGTGCCTCCATTCCACTCCATTCCCTCCTCGCCTCTCTGATTTTTTCATAATTATTATTTTCCATCTTGCTGCTCTTCATTTCGTATGCAGGAATTCCAATTTTTCGTTCGATGAAGTGTGTGTTGATTTCGTTGTTGTTTCTCCCGTGCCTTCTCGAGCATCACCCGACATGCCCTTGGGCCCTTCTTTTGCTGGCAACGAATCGAATGGGTTCGGATGGGAGCTGCTTCACCCCGATCCCTTCCTGCTCTCTCTTCCACTGACAGCCTGACGTGTCGTCATCATCATCGTCGTCGTCTCTGGAGCCTCTCTGGACTCTTGTCGATGTCAATGGGCTGCTTGTTTATTGCCTGACAAACTGACAGAGAAGTCTGGCCTGATCCTGAGCCTCTCATCCTCTCGCATAGCCGAAAGTTCATTTAAAATTTTGATTAGCGACCTTGGCGAATGCGCGCCAAAAAGTTCCTTGGGTTCCCAACCGGAAATTTGCCGCAAGATGGAATTCGACTTGACAACCAATTCAACTTTTCCAGTTTTCAGTCCTGTATTTTGTCAATGGGAATGACTTATTATGAATGATGCTTTAACTGAGCTAAAAAGGACTCCGATTTATACATTTAAAGCCCATCTAGGGTTTTACCTTTTATATATTTTTTACTTATAATTTAATCTTCTCCTTAATCCTTTCAGATGGCGAGTACATGTTTGCAGATCCCGAGAGCAAGCTCTCCAAATACGGCCCGAAGAGCTGGCGATCCTCGCACACCCATGTAAGTACTACCCTGTCTTCCAAGATCACCCTGATTTCTTATTAACCCTTAACTCCTCTCTCTCTTCAAGGGCCTGGATGCCAATGGACGACCGCTCCTGGAGCTACACTTCCGCGTGCAGTTCTACATCGAGAGTCCGTTCATGCTGAAAGATGAGACCTCCCGCCACAACTACTACCTGCAGCTGCGCCACAACATCCTGCAGCGCGACCTGCCCCGCGAACAGGCCGAGCAGGCCCTGGTCTTCCTGGCTGGCCTGGCCCTTCAGGCCGACCTGGGCGATGCTCCACCTGGGTCCGGGAACTCCAAGGATGATTCGGGCGAGGAGGCCTCGCCTGCCGGCGGCAGAGGACTGAGTGCCACCACCACTTTGCCCAAGATCAGCAAGCGTGCCAATGAGCGGATGTTGAGGCTCTCCACCTACGTGGCGTCCACGTCGAAGAGGGACTCCATGCCGCTGCCACCTAGCCTGCCGCCGAACGGAGCCGATTACTTTCGGATCGAGGATTACCTGCCCAGCGGCCTGCATACTCCCTGGGCCAGAAGTGCGCTGAGAGCCTGCCACCGGGAGCACTTGGGCATGGCCACGCCGGAGGCGGAGCTGCTGTACATCCAGCAGGCGTGCAGCCTGCATGAGACCATCAATGCCCACACCTACCGGATGAGGCTGGCCAAGAGCGAGCAGGGCTCGGGCAGTGCCTGGTTCGTGGTCTACGCCAAGGGCATCAAGATCCTTGGAGGCGAGGCTGCCACTAGTTCCAGTTCCAGTCCGGAGGCCACCACCTTCCTTTGGCCGAACATCACCAAGCTCTCGTTCGAGCGGAAAAAGTTTGAAATCAGATCCGGGGAGAGCAGGATCACCCTGTACGCGGCCTCCGATGAGAAGAACAAGCTCCTGCTGACCCTCTGCAAGGACACGCACCAGTGGAGCATGAAGCTGGCGGCCCGCCTGAAGGAGGTGTCCAAGCGCGAGGAGGAGGAGGCCGCCGAGTCGCAGAGACTGCACGCCAGCTACGCCTGTTCCCGGAGCCTGCTGCTGCCCTACAAGAGCAAGAACGAGCAGCGCATCTCGGTGATCTCGAGCACCAGTTCCAACACCACCTCGGGCATCGTCAGCGATCGCGTGCACTCCGAGGACGAGCTGGAGATCATGATCAACACCCCGCCGGCCCCACTGGCAGCTCCCTCCACGGAGAGTCTAGCCTTGGCCCATCTCCTGGACCGGCCCAGTGTGAGCAGGCAAACGTCGAGTGTGGGTCAGATGTCCCTGAAGGACTTGGAGGAGCAGCTGGCCGCCTTGAGCGTGAGACCGCCAGACGCAAGCTCCAATGGAGCCGCCTCCCTGGCCAACTCCTCGGTTCAAAGGAGTTCCACGGGCACAGCGGCCAACGATTCGTCGACGGCCACGGACTCACCTAGTTCGCAGCACAACATCGGCTCCCAGTGCTCTTCCACGTGCAGCACGGTGGTGGTCACCTCGCCTACTAACAGCGGAGGAGTAGGAGGAACCTCGTCAGCGGGTGCTCCCGTGCCCGTGCACTCCACGTCCTCCAGCCTGGAGCTGGGCTTTAGTCACACCGCCCAGAACTCCGCGCTGAGCGAGGCCAACCCCGAGGACTTTCTCTCCACCTCCACGAGGGAGGAGACGGAGAGTGTGTCGGGCGTGTCTGGAGTCTACACCCTGGCCCACGGAGCTCCGCCCACTGAGACATCCGGGGTCTACACCATGCACAGCAGCGAGCTGACCGGGCAGTCCTCGGAGATGGCCGAGTCGGAGAAGAGCTCGCACTACGGCATGTTCCAGCCCCAGAAGCTGGAGGACAACCATGTGCCACATCCCGATTCCGTGGATGGCAAGAAGCGAGCGGAGTTCAGGCTGCGATCGGACTCCAACATCAGCACGGGCAGCTCCTTCAGGGGCGATGGCAGTGATCCCACGGACAACAAGCACTCGCTGCTCTCCGCCGAAGAGCTGACCGACCTGATAGTGGGCCGAGGGACCTATCCCAGCCGGAAGACGGTGTCCAGCAGCCTCCACTCGGACTGCGACTATGTGACGCTGGGCGGCAATCAAGGCAGGGAGGAGGAGGTCGACCATGCGGAACAGGAGCTGCCTCCGGCACCGCCGCCGCCCTACAGTGCGCGGCACGAGAAGACCGGCCTGTGTGGCCCGCCGATTGCCAAGCCAGTGCCACCCAAACCCATTGCTGTGGTGGCTCCCAAGCCGGAGGCACCACCGAGCTGCAGTCCCCCAGCACCGCCCGCACCTCTGCCTGCTCCGCCAGCGGCGCTGCGTCGCAGAGATCCTCCGCCATATCCCAGCTCCAGCAAGCCCAGGCCCACATCGCTGATATCGGTGAGCTCCTCGGCGAATCCTGCGCCCAGTGCGGCGGGTTCGATGAGTTCCCTGAAGTCCGAGGAGGTGACGGCCAGATTCATCACCACTAGGCCGCAGATCAGCATCCTGAAGGCCCACACCAGCCTCATACCCGACGGAGCCAAGCCCAGCTATGCCTCGCCGCACCATTGCTCCTCGGCCGCCTCCTCCAGCGGCTCGGTGTGCAGCCACCAGCTGAGCCAGCAGTCGCTGCACAACTCCAACTATGCCGGCGGCTCGCAGGCCTCGCTGCACCATCACCACCTGCCGGCGCATCACCGGCACTCCGGGTCTGCCGCCATCGGGATACCGATAGTTCCTTACGGCCTGCACAAGAGCACCGCCTCGCTGCACCACCAGCAGTCGTGCGTGCTCCTGCCGGTGATCAAGCCGCGTCAGTTTCTGCCCCCGCCGCCGCCCAGCTTGCCCAGACAGCCGCCGCCCCCGCCGCCGCCCAGTCACTCGCACCTGGCGGGTCATCATCATCTCTATGGCCGGGAGCTGGCCCGGAAGCAGCTGGAACTGTACCAGCAGCAGCTGTACAGCGACGTGGACTACGTGATCTACCCGATCCAGGATCCGGCGGTCAGCCAGCAGGAGTATCTGGATGCCAAGCAGGGTTCCCTGCTGGCAGCCATGGCCCAGGCGGCACCACCGCCGCCGCATCATCCCTATCTGGCCATGCAGGTGGCGCCGGCGATCTACAGGAGCACGCCCTACCTGCCGCTGGCCCTGTCCACCCACTCCAGATACGCCTCCACCCAGAATCTGTCCGACACCTATGTGCAGCTGCCGGGAGCGGGCTACTCCCCGCTGTACTCGCCCTCGATGGCCAGCCTGTGCTCCTCGTACGAGCCACCACCACCGCCGCCCCTCCATCCGGCCGCCCTGGCGGCAGCCGCTGCTCAAGCGGCGAATGCGGGGGCCAGCGCCTCCTCCTCGATGTTTGCACGATCGCGATCAGACGATAATATTCTGAACTCGCTCGACTCGATGCCCAAGGGGAAGCGTCTGCCGCCGCCACCGCCGCCGCCCTATGTGAACAGGCGGCTGAAGAAACCACCAATGCCGACGCCCAGTGAAAAGCCACCTCCAAGTGAGTACAAGGCTCTCTTTTTCTTGGACTCCAAACTAATCCTTGCCTCCTTTCAGTACCCTCTAAGCCCAGTCCCAGCATGATGAACCTTATGCCGCCCCGGAAGCCGCCCACGCTGAATCCCCACCACGCCAACTCGCCGCTGACCAAGACCTCCAGTGGCGCCCAGTGGGCGGGAGAGCGTCCGCGACCGGACTTGAGTCTCGGCCTCGGACTGAACCGTGGCAACAACAGCATACTGGCTCAACTCCAGGCCTCCATGGCCGCCGAGTCGCAGGCTCAGGCCCAGGCTCAGGCTTTGGACATTGCCCTGTTGCGGGAGAAGAGCAAGCACCTGGATCTACCGCTGATCTCGGCGCTCTGCAACGATCGCTCCTTGTTGAAGCAGACCAAGGTGATGGTCAACCCGAAGACGGGCCAGGAGATACCCAGCTCCAGTTCGCAGTCTTCGGCGGGCGCCACCACCAACGGCAACTCCTCCCATTCATCGGGCACCCTGAGCAAGGTCAGGAAGGGATCGGCCGTTAGTCACCGTCATCCGCAGGACAAGCTGCCGCCCTTGCCGGTGCAACAGCTGGCGGAGGCCAACAACTATGTGATCGATCCCGCCGTGATGATGAAGCAGCAACAGCAACAGCAGCAGCACCACAAGACCAGCTAGACTCGCCCGGAAACGGAAGTGGAGGATGAAAACGGAGCCAAGCCGACACTCTTCTCTCTAGTTCGATTTGCTGTTCGATGTGCTGTCGTGTATCTGTGTGCCCGGGTGATGACACCTTTTCTGCGTCCAAAAATTTGCATAGATCGAGAGTTGTAAGGAGTCAAAGGGTGTTCGATCACAGTGTTTCGGAGGGTAGAAATTCGCAGGGGAATTCCCCGAAAGGGTTAACAGCAGGGCAGCAGAACAGTAACAGAAAAGCATTTAACTAACAGAAGCCAGTTAACAGAAAGGGATAACATAGTGGGACCAGAGTTTGTGAAAGCTCAGCAAAGGGAAATGAAAGCTTATAACGGGAACCATTATGAACTAACCGCAACAGCAACCACCTAATAACACAGAGTCAATATATACATTCCATAACATTACGTAACAGTAACAGAAGCCAGTTAACAGTTAACAGCTAACAGCCGCCACGTAACGAGAGTCAACGTAAGAGCGAGAGCAACATAACCTCAAATACGCATATATTCAGATAATCAGAGAACCCAGTCTAGTCACTTAAGGGAATCGGTAGCTTAACAAAGGTAACAAAGGACATGGACACACCAACGGAAATACAGAAAGAAAGATTGAGAGAGAGAGAGAGAGCCCAGGAGCAGGACAACAACAATACTCAAGTATAAAATACGACCACTACTTAATGAACTAACTAAAGCTTAGTAGAACCTTAGTCTTAGCTGCGAACAAAACCTAGTTAGGCCAGAAACGCGAATACTTAAAAACTAACTAAACTACTTCCGCCCAAACAACTGTGATTGATTTTATTTAAACACTTACACTAACTTAACTCGTACAACTATTTTTTAGTCAGCAATGAACAACGCAACGCAACACAACTATGCAAATTTTTTTAGTACGTTAAGAAAAACGCCCCTCACACACGTATACTCACAACGAATCGGGCCAGCGATGGTGTCGGGTTTGATAACCGGTTCATATGTGGTATCGGGTTTTTAACCGTTTCCATATATGGCAACCGTTTTGGACCCGCCTCGATCGCTGGACGACGGGAACTAAAGAATTTCAAGAGTGCCTAGACTTGCCCCCAAATCCCCACCGTAGGAGTAAGCGAGAGATAGATAGATGGATGTTTTTGATTATTATTTTTTATATCCACACTTTGTTTATTATTTTTTATTTTGTTCGATTATTAACCCCCCGAAAAACACACTATTTTTTTGGATGTGTGAGAGTGTGCGTGCAAAAATGATTTCGAGTTTTTGATGGATGTCACAAATATTTGCGTAGATTTTTCTCGACTAAAAGTCTATGGCTAAATTGAGGAATGTGATCTTTAAGAAAATGTTAAATTTTTGCCATATATCTTACATATACACAAACATATATATAAATATATATATATATATATGCATATACAATTATTTTAATTTATTAATTTACAAAGGACCCCACAACAACATTCAAGTAATGCATTTATCAAGCAAAAATCGTCGAAGCATCATCCAACAATCGTATACGATAAGTAAAGAAAAGTCCTTCGAGTTGTAAAAATTATCTTTGCAAAGAAATAAAATGAAAAATTCAAATGTATCGAGTGTGTTTTTTTTTTCGGGGTTGGGTTTCAAGTACAATAAGTAAATCTCCGTTCAGTTTCGGTTTCAGTTGTAAATCTGAATTTGGCTGGATTAAGATTAAAGATTAAAGCAGTGGTGCCCACAGCCCTGACTCGCTAGTCAGCCAATTTCTCTGTCCGGCCTCTGTAAACAACGCAACAGTGCGTTTAAAATGTAGTTTTGTGGAAAAATCTAGAGTTAAATACTTATTTATTAGTCATACTTCTGTTTTTTTTTTTCTCACACAAATGGAATTCTAACATGTATTTCCTGGGCACCACTGAATTATAGAGTAGGGAGTAGGGTTTGCTATCACAAAATGCAAGACGAATGCCGCAGCTATCCGTATCACTTACATATTACATAACGCGTAACGTAACGAACGGCAACGCAACGAACAACAAGCGATGCGCGACTATACAGAATGAACTAGGAGAGTAATCTTGTCCTGGCACTTTGGGCTACGCTTAAAATCTACAGTCGAGACGATCAATCGCTCTAGTTGGTGGCCAGCATGTCCTCGTCGTCGGCAGCACGTCGGACCCATCTCTTGGTCAGCGTCAGCACGACGCCGGTGATGATAAAGACACTGGCGAAGCCTATCAGGGAATAGCCGAAGATAACGCCATAACTAGACAGATTGATGGCCAGCTAAAAGAACAGAAGACTTGGTGTTAAAATGGACTCATTTTTGAATAATAAAACTAGGCTCACCTTGGCCTTGGAGGCCAGTTCGGCGGAGAGCTCCGCGTACTGATCGAACCAGAACATGGGCATCAGCACCTTTGGCACGCCGCGGTAAATGCTAAATGAAATAATATATTAATTAAGTTTAAACCGAAATGAAGGCCTGCTTGTGTTACTCACTCAAAGTCATCGTCGGGCTCGATCATCATGTTGATCTGGATGCGACCGTGCACTTGGACAGGCACGCCCGTCGTCGGCTCCACGGCCATGAAGAACTCGTGCTTCTCCCTCTCCGGCTTCATGCCGCTCACAGCATCGATGTACGACTGATCGGCGAGATAGAAGTGCGGAAAGGAGGAGTAGATGGGCGCCTTGTCGCGGCAGACTTTGCACTCAACCACCCCGGTCTTGGGGCACTCGTCCCCGAACCGGTCGGGATCGCAGAAGCACTTCTGGTTGGGATAGTTCTCCCCGGAGTCCAGAGTCTCCTCGGTGCCCACCCATTTGGTGGCGGTCAAGCCGTGATTCTCGTACGTGCCCTGCGGCCGCAGGTTCATGAAGCGGCAGGCATCGGTGGCGAATATCGTGATTTCATCCTTGACATTCATCTTGGGCGGGAACAGATCCCCAGTGGTGCCGTTGACAACGCCACAGGGCTCCGCGTAGAAGCCCGTCTCGTTCTTGCCATTCCAGTGGGTGAGTCGGCCCAAATTGGAGATGTCATCGGTGCCCGTGTGAATGGTGAAGAGACCGTCGTAAGTCAAGGACTCATTGCGATCCGCCAGCCAGCCAAAGCGCTTGTATGGAATGTCAATCATGGAGGTGTTAAAGAGGTTCAGGAAATCCGTAAGGTTATCCTGGTAGCCATCGAAAATCCACTCTCCCACCGGCTTTGTGGTATACAGCTCTCCGCCCTCGTGGTTCAACATAAAGTTGATAATCTTCTTGACTATCTTGCGCTGATTACGCATCTCATCCGCCACAGTGGCGGTGATGGCATGGGCAGCCGTCACCAGGTCGTCCAGGGTGCCATTGGATCTCTCCGGATCGAAGAACCAGGTGCGACGCTCGTAATAGGCCACCGTGGCATTATCGTAGAATGTGTAATTCTCCTTAATGTGCTTCTCCAGGAAGGTGTACGGACCCATTTCCACAAAGTTGGGCTTGACATTGGGATTCCTTATCTCCTCCGGATTCGTCCAGTTGAACATGTAGAAGCTCAGGTAAATGGGAATGGGCGCCTCCAGCCAGCTGTCATAGGTATCGGTGCCGGGCTTCAAGGCGAGGCCCTGCCAGAGAGGATATCAATATTTTTTTAAAGGGTGTTTGATTTTTAAATTATTTTTAACCTCTGGATTAATTATAGAACCCGCCATAAATTACTGAGTTCCTTTAATCCAAAAGATTAACCCAAAATCAATAGATATGCTGAAAATTTTAAAAATATCATTTAATCTTGTCAAGAATTTAGTAATTAGGAAGATAAGTTGAGTTTTGAAAAGAGTTATAGGTCAAAGATTATATTATTTCACAATACTATTAAGGAATAATAGGTTATTAATGATATTTGACACACTTGGCACTATAAAAATTCTACTTATAGGTATTCCCCTTGGATACTAATGACTATTAAGTAGTATAATCTTTTTGGGGCTTAGTTTAGGGTTTTAGCTTGGCTGTTATAAAAGGAACTTGACAGAAAACAAGCCTTTATAGTCTACAATTTAGTCACTAGCATTTTCTGCATTTATGAGCAAGGTTTTTACTGGAAAAATATCAACAAATCCAACTAAATTTCAACATAACAGCAATCCTTTAATGACATTCTTCTTTTGAGAAGATAATCATAAAAGTCACTAGCAATTTTCTCGGTCTGTGCACTTTCAAGACAGAATAACGTATGACTCACGCTTCCTAATTCTTAAAATTCTTCTAGTACTAAAATATACTCACATTATCCACCAGGCTATCGGCCAACTTGGGCCAGAAGATCACGGTGAGTATGCCCAGCACCATGAAGAGCGAACCCAGGCCAAAGACCCAGGCCTTGCGTTGAGTTTCCCCGCAGCAGCTGCAGCACATTGCGGAGGATTGGAAGATTCACGGATTTGGGAAGGGACAAATGGATCCAACAGCACCTTCTCTATACGCCGCCTTGCATCTGGAAGTGGAGCAGAGTTCATTGGGTTATAATCGCGCTTGCATAATCTGTGGCAATAAACCGCCGTATCGCGGCTTATCGGGGAATTTTTATTCGGCATTTTCCTGGCACCCAGCAGAGCGGCTAATAATAATAATAATAATCCGCCATGGCCAGCCTGTATCGCTGTTTTGTCCCTGCTTAAGTATTTCGATAAGCATCGGCGATTAAGTGCGCTTTTTGCTATTTTTTGAATGATCGCGGTTGCCCTGACAGCTGGCGAAGATTACGCAGGGACAGTCCACTTGGACTCAGCCACATTCAAGTACAGACATCCGTAGATCTCCGGAGTTAAGAAGCAATTGCCACTGTTTACCTACGAGTATTCCCAACTGAAAGGGACGGAATATCCGCCAGGAGAGAAGGAACTGTTTGGGAGTTATCACAACCGCACGCGTCCCCTGCCAGGGCGATACTGATTGCTAGCGGGTTTTTCTTTGAGTCTTTAAATGGCAGCACTTGGGGTTTTACTACTTGGTAATCTATGGATTTTGCTAATCTGGAATGTATTGTTTGCCTGATAAGAAGTTCAAAGAAATTGTGGCTTCTAAAGGGCAAATGGGCAGCTTAAATAAAGCTTAAGTGGGTTACGAAGATTTATATATCCGTGAATGTTTAATCACATTTTTTTTTGTAATAAGGGAATGTAATTATTACTCTAACTAATTGGTAATATATATATTTATTTTTATTACAAACACCTTTTGATTTGTGTTATTAAAATCATATTAAACGGATTTTTGATGCTAACTTTCCGTTACATCATGTAAAATTAACATTTTGAATTTATATGGCCACACTATAAATCTAACTTGTCAAAATTTGCCCAAATTTCGAATTCTAGTAGGCCATGCGATTAAAACGTCACTTTCGGGACTATAAATAGGTCGGCCAAACTGACTCTTAGCGCAGTCCGCCTTCACCTGCCCCTGGGTGAACAACACTTAGTAGCTTGTGTTGATTATATTTTATTTTTCCCTTTTTTTTCTGATTTATTTATTCATTTTTATTTTTTTGTTCTACCATCTTCTGTTCTGGCATTATCCAATATTTTCTATTCCCATCTGAGGCTCCTTTGGTGTTTAGTTCTGGCTTTGTTGGATTTATTTTTATTTATTCTTTATTTTATTCTGATTTATTAATTCATTTTTTAGTTTTTTTTTCTTCGTTATGTTCTACCATCTTCTGTTCTGGTATTATCCAATCCTGGTTCTTAATTAGTAGAGCTCATCACGTTTTTATGTGATTTATGAACCCTTTGGAATTATTTCGATCGGAGTTTTCGTTTTAATAAGTTAATTTTTATTTGTATTAAAAAAAATATTTCTTAATCTTTATTTTGCTCAACTGAGTACGTTGACTGAGAACTAGGAACTATTCTAGTATTATCCAATCTTTTCGATCTTCATAGCAATATACTTTTGGTATTCAGTCTTGGGTCTTTTTAAGTCTGGCGCAGTCTTTGCTTAAATAGTTTATTTTTAATCCTATTTTTATTTGTATTTTAATTTTTGTGATAAAATTTATTTATTTTAAATCTAAACTCGTCTCCTTCGGATCATAACGTTTTTATGTGATGATCGTGGGCTTTGGAAACAGCTGCTTGAAGCCGGACGGAGTTTTCGTTTTAATAAGTTAATTTTTATTTGTATTTGTTAAAAAAATATATTTCTTAATCTTTATTTTGCTTAACTGAGTACTACGAGTGTGAACTGAGAACTGAGCTGGTTGGATTATTCCAAAAAATATGGTGCTTATTGCGGTCCCTGATTAAAATTTAATAGTCTTATAGTGATTGACTTTAATAAATCTTGTGTTTAACTTCATTATGTAAGATGTTCCGGCACAGTTGTAAATACAAATTGAATTCAGGGTTTAATGAAATTAACGAGATTTTAAATAATATAATTTCTTTTCCCCGACTTTCGATCAGATTTTAATTTAGCAACCCAAGAAAGTATTACAAATAAGCGGAAGTACTTGAAGGCTTCCTTTTCAGTCTAATAAGCTCTTGAAGGCTGCTCTTCTCTTATGTTGCTCAATGAATGGGCCTTCCATCGCCAATAATTGACACAGATCGACAGCTTGAAATGTAAGATAGCTAAGCAATTTCCTAATCTCACTATTAAACGCAATTCTTGCTTGGTCAAGATGTTTGGTACATGCAAACGCTCACAAGGGGCTCCTATTTATGGCACCGATAAGATAAGCCAAGCCGCCAGCAGATATTGACGGCAGCGATTAGCCGGCTGAAATGTGTTTAGCCCCGATCCGGGCTACTAGGCTACTAATATGTAGATTACATCGCCTATTCCAGAGGTTTGCGAATGCAATAGGAACGGGGCCTCTTGATATCAGTCGAAGTCTAGTGCATATCGTATTTCAACTTTCATTCAATGCATGATCCGTCTCCGTTCCTTGTCTCCATTCTGTCGTCTGAGTCAGCCTTGTTTTTGTGTCCGATTATGGGACTGGGCTATGCACTCGCCTTTGTTCTTGCGGCTGATAACGAGCAAAAAAGGGGGTCTGCAACTATAGGGGAACTTGAGCCTGATGGATTTTACGGGCTTAAAATACGAGAAAATATAACATAATAAAGTGTTAAAAAAAAAAATGTAATTATTAGGTATCATAAAAAGCTACTACATACATTTTTATGAATTTTTTCCTCAAAGAATATGGTTCAAGTTAAGTAGTCTTCACTGTAAAACCCTGATAACTCGACATCCTGATGAAACATTTGCCTCATTAAATTTCTAAACTCTGATCTTAGGCTAAGTGAGGGCTCATAACGAGGGTGACATCACCGGGCGGGGATTAGTCTAATTATCACGTATTACCGGCTGCTACCTTAGCGCGAATTACTCACCTTTTTAAGGCCAATAACACAAGCGCAATTTATCCAGCTGTTTTTCTTGTTTTTGCTGCTGTGGCCTTGACTTCAAAAATGCGCTTTTAATGCTTAAATTATGTATTTAAATGCAAGCTCCTTAATGCTTTGGCTATTTAGCGTAAAAACCTGCTGAAAGTGTTAGAAATACCGTTAGATAGGGGTTAATTGCAACGGATTATTGAAATTAAATTACCTTTACCTGAGTAAGCTTAGGCGTAGGCGTAGTAGGCCAGTAAGCTGCTAACCGCTAACTATTTAGAAAGGCACTTGCGGGTTGATGGGATGTCCAGCGCAGCGGTTAAGAAATTCCAGCGACTGTCGGTGGTTGTACTCTGCTGGCTTAATTGGATTAAAGAATTGTTTTCGTTTTTGCTATTTTGCTTTATATTTTTGTTGGTTGAGTGTGCCCGCCGTCCTTACCTCCGATTATACCAAACGCCCCGAACGGTCGTACTTGAGCGGCGACATAAGGAATTTTCTGGTTTTCCCATTTTATGTTACATTTTCCTGGGATACGCGAGGATTGGGTTCAGGCCCTTTTCTGCGGAAAAAGCTGATTCGAAAAAATTTCCAACCGGAATGACCCGGGAAAATGTGGCCAGACTGTTTTGTAAGCCCGTTAAGCGTATCATCTGGTAATTTAATCAGAAGCGGTCACACTGTTCTGCGGTCCTCAAAAACCAAAACAAACAATTTATTTGTTGTTCCCCATTGCTTACTTAAATAAAACAGAACTGTAGGATAAAATCCAACAACATGGAAGTGTAAGCGAGAACACTTAATATCCTTTTGACATGGTTATGATATTTCCATTTCAGGGAAATCTGTCGAGTTTGTCTGGAAACGTCTGAAAGCATGGTCAATATTTTTGATGGCATCCCAGATAAAAGCATTACTATTGCGGATATGATTTCCCAGTGTACCGGCCTTCGCGTTTTTAAAGGGGATTCTTTTCCAAAAACCGTGTGCCCGACTTGCAAGGAGGATGCGACCAATGCATATGAGATAAAACAACTATACGAAACGAGCCACCGGGTCTTCTGCCAGATGAAAATGGATTTCCAGGGAGGCCAGAACCTGCTGGAGCAAGAAGTCTGCGAAATATCTGACTCCGAGGGCACGGAGAAAGAGGAATTGGATCCAGATAATATCCATGGCCAAGTAAAGAACGAGCCAATTGAGGAGGACATATTTGAGGAAGATCATCTCCGTAGTTCGGACTGTGACGTCGATCAGTTCGACTTCCAAATAAAAATTGAGGAAATAGATGATCAGGTTAATGAGGATAATTTTTACCAAGAGGATAAGGCGAAACATCCCCGTAAAGATATTAAACGTCCACACTGCTGTTCACATTGCCACAAGTCTTTTCCATCAGATTCCATCCTCAAGGTACACATCCGAACTCATAACAAAGAGCGGCCCTACAGGTGTTCTTACTGCGAGAAGACTTTTTCACAAAACGGAAATCTTAAGACACACATACGAACCCATACAGGAGAACGGCCTCACAAGTGTCCTCATTGTGAAATGGCGTGTGCACTAAATAGCACTCTTCAGAAACATATCCGAACTCACACAGGAGAGCGGCCTTACAAGTGTCCCCACTGCGAGAGGACTTTTTCGCATATCGCACCTCGTCAGGCACACATCCGAACCCACACAGGAGAACGGCCCTATAAATGTAGTTACTGCCAAAAATCTTTTTCACAACAGGGACATCTTCAGGACCACATCCGAACCCACACAGGAGAACGCCCCTTCAAGTGCTCCCTATGCCAGTCGTCTTTTGCACTACGTTGTTCTCTTCGAAAACACATCCGAACTCACACAGCAGAGCGGCCTTACAAGTGTTCTCAGAAGTCCTGCAAGAAGTCTTTTACACGAAAGGACAGTCTTGTGGAGCATGAACAAACCCACACAGGAGAGCGGCCTTACAAGTGTGCCCACTGCGAGAGGGGATTTACATTAAACCGCTATCTTCAGCTTCACATTCGAATCCACACAAAATGATTCGGGCCAGGACCTGCTGGAGGAACAAGTCTGCGAAATGAGTTCCATGATCAAGTGAAAACTAGCTAAAACACAAAATTGCCAAAAATAGTGCATGTCATTTTACTTTCAGCGCTTATATCTCCATTTGTAAAGTTCTGACCATAAAGAGCCGTATGTTTTCAAAAAGGTGTATCTTTTGCCTTTTGGATAGTACTAATTCGAAATTTGTTGGACTAACGGTTTTCGATATTTTTAGCATAATCCTTTATTCTTCAAAACGGTTCTATACATTTTTTTAATGAATTCAGCGTGTTCGGCGACTCAAAATTAGGCGAAAAAAGTTACCTATATATATATTTTTTTTCCTGTAAGCTATTGTTATGTGGTCCTTCAGTTCGAAAATTTTAATTCGGTGCTTTTTACAAATGTACAAAAACAATTTAAATGAAGTCCTCATCGAATATTTCGCAAACTGTCAAAGCGCTGGCGCTGCCACACTGCTTCCCTTTTTGGAATACAAAATTTTAGAGAAAAACTACGAGAAAATACACTTCATAATTTTTCAACTCAGAAGTGGAATTCGGATTTTGCAATTTTAATTTTAAAGCCATTTCTAGCTATTTTCTCTAATCAATTTAGCTATTCTAGCCCAAAGAATTCTGGCAACACTGGCTGGCCACCAGGCTGGCAGCCCTGGCAAGCCGGCAGCCAATCAGGGCGTCCCACGAGCACAGCGACAACTACAACATTTTTGCCAGCATTTAAGTTTCATTTATTTCGGGAAAACAGCATGAATTACTGCCATTGAGCGAGCCCCAGCAATAGAAATCAAGAAAATGCAGGTGATTAAGTACGTGGTGCTGGTTCAGCTGGCCCTGCTGCTCGTGGACGAGGCGCTGGCCGGTCGAGACTTCTACAAAATTCTGAACGTGAAGCGCAACGCCAACACGAACGAAATTAAGAAGGCGTACCGCCGCCTGGCCAAGGAGCTGCATCCGGACAAGAACAAGGATGACCCGGAGGCCTCGACCAAGTTCCAGGACCTGGGCGCCGCCTACGAAGTGCTGTCCAATGCCGACAAGCGCAAGACCTACGATCGCTGCGGCGAGGAGTGCCTGAAGAAGGAGGGCATGATGGATCATGGCGGTGATCCCTTCTCCAGCTTCTTCGGTGACTTTGGCTTCCACTTCGGCAACGGCGATCCGCATCAGCAGGACACACCGCGCGGCGCGGACATTGTCATGAACATGTACGTGTCGCTGGAGGAGCTCTACTCTGGCAACTTCGTGGAGATCGTGCGCAACAAGCCCGTGATGAAGCCCGCCTCGGGCACCCGCAAGTGCAACTGTCGCCAGGAGATGGTCACCCGCAACTTGGGTCCGGGCCGCTTCCAGATGATCCAGCAAACCGTGTGCGACGAGTGCCCCAACGTGAAGCTCGTCAACGAAGAGCGCACGCTCGAAATCGAGGTGGAGCAGGGCATGGTCGACGGCCAGGAAACACGGTTCGTGGCCGAGGGTGAACCGCACATCGATGGCGAGCCGGGCGACCTCATTGTGCGCGTCCAACAGATGCCGCATCCTCGGTTCCTCCGCAAGGAGGATGATCTCTACACCAATGTGACCATCAGCCTGCAGGACGCTCTCGTCGGTTTCTCGATGGAGATCAAGCACCTGGACGGTCATCTGGTGCCCATTACGAGAGAGAAGATAACGTGGCCGGGCGCTAGGATCCGCAAGAAGGGCGAGGGCATGCCAAACTTTGAGAACAACAACCTCACGGGTAATCTGTACATTACCTTCGACGTGGAGTTCCCGAAGAAGGAGCTAACGGAGGAGGACAAGGAAGGTGAGTGCCCCTTTAAGCTGGCAAGGCTTTACTGAGCAGAATTGCCTGATTTCATTGAGATCATTATGACTCATCATCCCTCAAAGTATAATTTATTAATTATGTCTCTCTCCTCATTTTAGCGCTCAAGAAAATACTCGACCAAGCGTCCATCAATCGCATCTACAATGGACTGTGAAGCTCTCTAATGCTGGCCGGCTGTACTCTAGTATTTAAAAATGCCTAGCTGGGGCGGTTTCGGTGTCGGATTCGATCTGGAAACGCCCCCAATTCAAGCGACGACTTTGTTCAAAAAAGTTGTGCGTTAAAAACCAATTTAATTTTAGTTTAGAATTTTGTAAAATAGAAAAAAGGGAAAGAAAAAAGAACTAATGGCGGTTCCTGGCCCCCACAAAAGGAATTGCTAGACGAACAACCAACCACCACAAAATAAAACAGATTTAAATTATGAACCACTTCGGTCTATTTTATTTGTTCTTGTTTTTATTAAATTAAGAAATTAATTAATTATTAAAAGGATTCAAAGCTAAAACCCATGAATCGGCTTATCGATAAATTTCCTCTTAAGCAACCCTACCCTGCAAACAGCTGGCTTTAGCTGGCGCAGGACAACGGTAAAAGAGAAAGAGAGAGAGAGAGTAAAGGAAGTGGCGAAAGTTCGCTTTCAGAGAGCGTAGAAATTTTCAGCAGTGCGGACGTAGGACAGCTCAGTCAGGCTTCTATTTTTTTACAGCAAGCAAAACCGAATCTCATAAAAACCAATCACTGGAGCAACTCTAAACTATTTTTACTGTACTGCCTTACAACACTTAACACCTTCGCCCCCCGAAAAAGCACCGTTAGCTGAACATAACCTAGAAAAACAAAGGAATAACATTCCAAGGAATTCCTTTCACCTGAGGCCCGAAAAAAGAGACACCAACAACAACAACAACATCGACAACAAATACATAGTATGAATGTCGCCTAAATATCATCATTTCGAGGTGAGTCGAGGGAGCTCGCTTAGCTCCTCGGGGTACCCTTGCAACTCCCATTTCCCCGGGTCCTGGCTTCCCCGTGTTCCGCGAAGACGCAACCGCCACTCTCTTTCCTTCCTTTTTTTTACTATCGATTTTCTGCGGGGTTGTCCCTTCAACTTTAAGTGACCCAAAAAATTACAAGGGAGCAAGGCAGGGCAGGGTGGTTTTAGGTCAGCCGGCAAAGTTGCGTGTTTCTGGCTGCGGCGGCGGCAAGGGCTCATCCAACCGCATTTTATGGCAAATTAAAATCTGGCATAAAAACACACATTTCCAGATTGCACTGGTCTACTTTCTGCTGCTGATACCATGGCCGCCGACGAATGTGCTCAGGATCCTCTGTTCGCGAGATAACAGCCGGCTGGTGCGCAAGATAGTGCGCTCCAAGTGGACACCTATTTTGGACAAGCATCAGGTGAGCTCAAGTCCTTAAATTAGGCATAAAAAGTATATTTAAATATTGCTTTATCTGTTTTCCAGGTGAAGCTACCCCTCGAGTGCCCGCTGCATCCTTTCCGGGATGTGTTTGCCCCCAGACAGGATGCCAAGCAAAGGGATCGACCCACTCAGTGGACGTGTAGGAAATGTGGCAAGAGCTTCTACCAGGAGAAGCACTTGGATCTACACTTTGAAACGCGCCACAAGAGCATCATCAATGAGGTAAGGTTATATGGTCAAGAATAAACCAGAAAAGACTTTGATTCCTGAGCTTTTCCTTATCAATTTTAATATTCTTATTAATTTTCCAATTTAAATTTAATTAAATTAAAATATAACTCCCATTTATTGACAGGCGGAGGACGCCGTTTGCCTGGCCGATTTCTGCGACATCATGCGCTGCGAGGTGTTTGAGACGGAGGATGCGTCGAGCCTGAAGTTCGGGGACCAGCACATCATCACGGACATCGAGGTCTGGGGCGACTCCCTGGGTCAGAACTCCGCGTTGGCCAAAGCAAATGCCGCCTACTTGAGCTTAATACCAAGGCAAGTCCTTGTCCTGTCCTGTTATTAATTATTAAACTCTCTTACTTTCACTTTCGCAGAACTTCCACATTGGGTGCCTCGCGTGCCGCCAAAGTACAAAACCGTCAATTACTCCAAGACAAGCCAAGCAGCCAGGCCAGCAGCAAGCAGGATCAGTCGCCGGCAGGTGAGCGAACACATCCCCATTCCCATCACCAGAACTCCCACCACCTCCCTCGAGAGCGTCCATCCACCACAGCCAATCCGCTTCGCCTAGATGCATCATCCCCGGAGGACGGATCGGCGGCCAGGCCCAAGTCGGCGGGCGAGAAGCTTCTACACAAGCTCAAGGAGCTGGGCAAGGCGCACTTGAAGGCCGCCGCTACCGAGCCAGAGGCAGCCAGCAGCAGGCAGAACGAGACGGACGACGAGGAGGAGGAGGAGGGCAGCGGCCAAGCCGAGGGCAGTGCCCAGTCCGCGGATCCTGCCAAAATGGAGGAAGGATCGGGTGCCAATGGGAATGGTAACAAGGCCAGGGCCAACTGCAAGCCGGAGGAGCTGAGCAAGCTGAAAACCCGCTGCGAGCTGCTGCTGAGGAGCTGCATCGGTGGATTGCTGTTGTCCATGTCGGACCAGGCCTTCAAGGAAATGGAAGGTGGGTGCTGGAAGCTATTTCCTAATCTTTTAACTAAAATTTAATCCTCGCAGAGGAGATGAACAAGGCCGTGTGCTGGTATCTGACCTGCGACCGCTACTGGGAGGATGGACCCTTGGAGCCCCGAGCCTTCCCCTGGGGCCTGATCGTGATCCTGATCTTTGTGCTGTCCACTGGCATCTGCTTCTGCTACTACATCATCTGGATCCTGTTCGAGTAAGTGTGTGCCGCGTGTACCGGGCCCAGTGGCCCACGTGGTCCTCCCATTGAGATTGAGCGAACATAAGTCATCTGTTTCAGCTCCGAAGAGACGACAATCAACGCCAATCACTACTACGGCCAGGGAGCTATCGGCGGCGGCGGGAGCATTTACATGCCCGGAGCAGCAGTGGGTCATCATTACCATGGGGACTATGCCACGCGGCACGACCTCGACCTGGACGCCGGCGGGATAGCTGGTCAGCAGCAGCAGCAACAGCAGCAGCAGCAGCAACTGCTACAGGAGCAGCAGTACTACTACCAGCAGCAGCAGCAGCAGCAGCAGCAGCAGCAGCAGCAACAGCAACAGCAGCAGCAGGCGGCTTCCGCCCGGGATTTGTATCCGGACCCAGTGCAGTACCATCGGCACAGTCCGCGGCACTACATCGCCGATCAGCGTCCGGTGGGTCCAGTGGGCACACCCACCCAAGGGGGCGTGCGCACCAGCTCCTCCAACGCCAACACGCCATTGCATCACCGCCAGCACCCGGGTCATCAACCCCTCCTGCAGCATCGTCACTCGACGAGCCTGGCCTACCCACAGGACATTTTAGACCGACGCGACTATACAAGTAGCTCCTCGCGCCCCATCGCCACCAGCGTGGTGGCTGGTTCAGGATCGGTGTCAGCAGCAGCGGCGGCTGCAGGATCTGGAGCTCCTGGCGGCGACGCCCAGCAGCGGCACTACAACACGCACCCGCGGCCTTTGGACACGAGGCACCGCCATGTGGGCTCCTCGCAGCAATCCCTACGTGCCTCCGCCTCCACGCACGAGATTGTGCAGCAGGAGGCGGGAATGGGTCAGAACGAGCACTACATTTATGTGACCTATCCGCCGGACCTCAAGAAGCGCTACTTCGAGTAGTAGTCGCCGACAGCCGAGCAGGTTGGATGCTTCAGTGGATCGTACTATGGAGACTGTGTTGTGGCAGAGCCTTCGGAAGTGAGAGAGAGATCGAGAGATGCAGAGAGACCAAAGAGCCCTCGGAAGGAGAGCCAAGAAACGAAACCAAAGCCAGAGATCAGGATGTTCGATCTGGAGGAGTTATAGAAAACGATGGGGCGGTGGAGACGGAGGAGGAGGACTGGCCGCCAACCTAACCCCAAAGAGTTGGTTTTTTACTTTTAGCCTGCAAATACTAGATTTGTGAACTGTGCTGTTCTTTTTTAATTCTACAAAATAAATTGCAATATTTCTGTACAATAGAAAAGGTGGTGTGAGTGGTTGAAATTCGCGGTAATGGGAATCGTCAATAATAATTAAGGGGAAACGCTTAGTGAAATACAAGGAATGTTTTTGTTTTCTTTTGTTTTTTATATTCTAATATCTTTATTAGTTTTAACGTGTGACCGAAATCTCCTGACTATTAAAATTCATTAATAGAGATTCTACAAGTATTTTCTGTCACAAATAAAGGATATTTTTATATTTGTGGCACTCTTTTAGGCACATTTTAAATAGAAAATATTTTCATATTTTTATACCCTTGCAGAGGGTATTATAATTTTGCCATGATATTTGCAACGCAGTGAAGGAGGCATCTCCGACCCCATAAAGTATATATATTCTTGATCAGCATCACCAGCCGAGTCGATCTAGCCATGTCCGTCTGTCTGTCTGTCCGTCTGTCTGTCCGTCTGTCTGTCGGTTTCTACGCGAACTAGTCTCTCAGTTTTTGAGCTATCGGGCTGAAATTTTCAGCATAGTATTATTTCTTTAGCACGCAGTATATATGTCGGAAGGGCCGAAATCGGACCACTATATCCTATAGCTGCCATAGGAATGATGGCGAAATTTATGTAAAAAAAATTTTAACTTCTCTGTTT
>VNJW01008653.1:0-33160 GCA_008042615.1 Drosophila auraria | reverse complement strand
TGTCCGATCTTAATGAAATTAAAACCGTAATTCTAGAACTATAAAAAATGACTATATCTCGAAATTTATAGAAATTCGTTGAAAAACAGAGAAATTAAAAATTTTTGTACATTAATTTCGCCATCACTCCTATGGCAGCTATAGGATATAGTGGTCCGATTTCGACCGTTCCGACATATATACTGCGTGCTAAAGAAATAAGAATATGCTGAAAATTTCAGCCCGATAGCTCAAAAACTGAGAGACTAGTTCGCGTAGAAACCGACAGACGGACAGACAGACGGACAGACAGACGGACAGACAGACGGACAGACAGACAGACGGACATGGCTAGATCGACTCGGCTGGTGATGCTGATCAAGAATATATATACTTTATGGGGTCTGAGATGCCTCCTTCACTGCGTTGCAAATATCATGGCAAAATTATAATACCCTCTGCAAGGGTATAAAAATACGAATTTATATAGGGAGAAAAAGGTTTTTTATGTATTTAATCACAGTCATATCATAATCATTTTAACAATTAAAATTGATTTATTCTTGGCTCTAAAAATATATTTTCAAAACCTTTTTTCTATGAAAATCCTTGAAGCTATTTTATTTATATTATTTAGTTTCGATTTATGTTTTTTAAAAGCTTATAAATATTATTTAAAATTATATATTCTTTTAAATAAATGTGACTGTTAACTAAACTCTTTTGCTATAAAATGTTCCCTTATAAAATTATTACTTTGTATTATATATTGAATTATTTCACTTTTATAATATAATTTTCAATTATTTAGGGTTCTTGAAGCTTAAATTTTATGTATTCCAAACACTCCCGACGCCAATTTTATTTCCAGTCGTAGTTTTTCCTTACTTTTGATTTGATTTATGAGAGGAAGCAAGTCATGAGCTGGGGAGAGGTCACTCCCTTTTCTATTTTACTTATTTTTTTTTTTTCGCCCACCTGGCGTGTGTAGATGGCGATAAGACACTTATTTGGCTTCCCTCCGGCTGCAGCTCCTGCCGGCGCACATCCTGGCCAATCCTTCGGCTGCATCTGTGCCTGTGGCTGTGGTGAATGCGATAAGGTTGTTCTTTCAAATGGGCGAAACTTCAAAACGTTGAAGTAAATTGAATTTAATAGGAAATTAATGGCATGGACATAGGGCATGGACTCGAGCAAGAGTGCTCCAAGTCCGAGTTCGAGTCTCCTTTTCGATTCCTTAACTGCGGCATGCAAAGTGCTTCTCCAAATTGGCCAAAAAGGATCCAAGCCGAGCCGAGCCGTGTCTGAGTTTGTCTTCGCTTCGACCAGCTTAGTGGGTGAAGTAAAGGGCTTAAATGCACAACAGGATCGGGCAGGCTCCTTCGAAATTAAATCGTCCGGCTGCCACTTAATTTATTACCATGAGAGGCTTTAATTTAGTCAAAGGACTAAGTGGAACTTTAACAATTAAAACTGTCAAAACCAAGAAACAATAAATGTAAATAAATATTTTGTCAAAAACAGTGCGAAGACTACTAAAAAGCTACCTGAAAACCGACCTGAAAATCGCATTACAAAATTAATCAAAGGCAACCTACATAACCACCTAAAAAACAATTAAAAACTATCAGAAAATTTACCTCAAAATCGCTCTAAAAAATTAATCAAAGGCAACCTCCATAGCCACCTAAAAATAATTAAAAACTATCAGAAAATTGACCTGAAAACGGCCTTAACAAAATTAATTAAAAGAAGCCCACATAACCTTTAAAAATTACCTAAAATCGCCTCCCTAACCTCCTTAAAAATCTCTCAAAAAACGGCTTAGAAAATCCCTTTAAAAAAAGACCTAAAAACAATGACTTCCAAGCAAATATTTAATTCTAAAATAATATTAGCAAATGAAATAATTTACTCTTAACTATTTTAGATTCTCATTGCGATATATTCCATTATTAAATAATAATGTTATTAAATATTATGAATATTTCTGAATATTCTCTGTGAAAACAGAATATTTTCTGTACTTTACCACAAACAAAACAATATTTAGCATTTTACTTTATTTATTAAAACTTCGTTGTGTTTTCCTAAGCTTTCAATTAAACAATACAAAATTTCTACTACCTAATTCCCAAAAGTTGACGATGATATGAGCTTGGCAACATTTATTGCAGGTGAATTTAATTGAAAGCCCAGAAACACACAATGAAGTTTCATTAATTATAGACACTAACATGCAAATAATTTATTATTTGTTGCAAAGTTCTGAAATGCATATAAAAAGCTGTCTGACTGTAATTTGAAATGAGAGAATGCTTAGGCAGTAGTGGGAGATGGGGAAAATGTGTCCTTTTGTGCTTAAATAGGATTTTGCATGGATGGGCCCCTGCTGTCCATTTAATGACCAATTTGTGTGCTTTGTAATTTAATTTCCATGTCGCATTGTTGTATTTTTTGGCTTTGTCAGTCGTTGACTATGAAAATAACAACCAATTATGATGGGGCAAAAATTCGCTGATCGCTGATTCGCAGTGAAAATTCAGGCCAGCGGATTTTCCCCACTTTATCTGGCTGGAAAAATTTTCCATCCACTTCAGTTGAGTGAGTCGAGTTTTTCGCCGCTCTTTTCACGGAACTCGGACATAATTCAATTAAATATTGAACATCATTTGAACTTTGCCCCGATTCTATATTTTTTTTCGCCATTTTTTTTTTGCCCAGCCCTTTTCTCTTGTTTTTTCTACTTTATTTGCTTTTTTTTTAGGTCCTAATTGGCTGCCAGTCAAATGCCAAAATCGGTCAGCCTGCAATTTGAATTTGCTTTTATTAACGCGTCTGCGGACCGGCAATTGAATGTGCAGCCAAAAAAAAGCTATGAGTGGATATTTCGGGGGGAAGCGCGAACTACAAAAAAATATTGCTCAAAAAACACTAGCTCAAATAACAAAAAAAGAAACGAAAACAGAAACCAAAACTCAAATAAATAAATGGCCGAACGAGAAAAACCAAACTGGTGCACACACAACGAAAAAACGAACCATTTTTTTAAGGCAGGCAACGCAGACATAAAATAGTTAAAAAAGTAAAATAAATACAAAGTAAAATAATATAAAAAAATCATAGTAAATAAACATTTTTATAATAAATTTAATAAATCAGCAGGTAATTTATTAAAAGTAACAAAAAAGTGTGCCCAACTTACGTTATATTACGAGTTCTTTGTACTGAAATTAAGTGTGTGCCCAGCTCACATTATGATGCCTGCTTTAAGTGTGCCCACCTTATTTTTTTCACTGTCCATGTGATCCCCTCGGAATTATGCAACGGAAACAACCGCTCAGAAGTGTAATGAATGGCATAACTGTCTGAAACACTGCGCTCATACCCTGCAAATCAGTCGCATTTGATCTACTTTAGGGCCTGAATTTATCTCTTGATTTTGCCCCTTTTAGTGGCAATGGTTATATGGCCAAATAGAATCCATTTCGACGGCACATTATGGCCTGACACATATGCATATGAAGACTATAGTGCAGGCAAATCTGTGTCACACTGTGGCCCCAAGTGGGGGGGGGGGGGACGACGACGACGGCTACGACTGCAGGGTGACCGTTTATGGTATTTTTTACAATGTAAAAACCGCTCTAGCTGTCCATAAATGAACTATTTTGTTCAGAATTTTATTTAATTTTATCACTAGCATGGTGTCTAACTAAATAAAGTTAAATTTTTAACAAAATAATGCGTTTATGGCCAGCGAGAGCGTTTTTTACATTGTAAAAAATACCATAAACGGTCACGCTGTACGACTGTCAGTTTATTTAATTGAAATGTTCCTGGAAACCTATAAATTACAAATACATGCTGTGTGCATATTTATCCAAGGGGGAAATAGAAGGGATATGCCGGGGTAAGCTAGTGATAGACATGCACATTAGCAGCTGAAATTTTATGCATACCAACGGACAAATAAACAAACAGGCGACCGGACGGGTTGCATAAAAACAGTTCAGACTGGCAGATGGCAAAGGTTAAGTGGCAGGAGTGTTTGGAAAAAGGGTGGATTTGATGGGAGATTTACTGGGGGGGATATAAAAGCACGGCGAAAAAATCCATAATCGAAAGGTAGGTTGAAATTCAGAATTTGCAACAAAGAATGCAACTAAAGCTGGTCACACTTTGCAGGCATACAACATAAAGAAAGCTGGGCACACACTTTTTCTTACTTATAACATAACAATAGCTGGGCACACTTTTTGTTATTATTTATCTATGATTCTTGGCTTATTATTATTACTATAATTAAAAAAAACGCTTAGGAAGTTATTATAAATAATTGTTTATTTTTAGCAATACAAATATTAAGAATTATTAAGAAACAAATTAAATCCTGTAAATTTTAAACTCTTTTTATATTCCTTTTCTTTTTTTGTTAGTTAAGTTTTTCCATTTTATATATATTTTTTTTTGCAATGTCTGAAGCAGACTTCTTTCGGGTTAGTCCTGTGTGTGTCAAGTGAAAGTGGCAAACGCATCCTCAATCCTACATCCTCCTCCTGCTGCTGCCCAGTTTTTCACCACATTCCCACTTAGCTATGCACTAAATAAAGTGACAACAAATAGCTGAGAAAAGTGTCAAATATTTATAGCACAAATGTCGACCAAACAATTTTGTCTTGGCCATATTCCGGCAAATGGAAATAGTTCTGCAACTTCAGATGGCATCTGTCGAGTGCTGGCAAACGTATATCCTTGGACGCAGGGACAGGTGACCCCGTAAGCCGAGTGGGGACTGGGGGAAAAAGCTGGTGCGGTTCGAGGACATTTTTGGAAACTGCATAAAGTGGGACAACTCATTTGTCCAGCTCAAATGTGAAGGGAAGCTAGATGAATGAATCGAAAAATGTTATGTCATTCCCTTTGAAAGGTCTTTGGTTTTCCAAGGACTTAAGAGATATTATATTTTTATTTATTTTATTTAGAAAAGAAAAAAAACCAAAGACATAAATACATTTCCTGCTTCAATCATAGTTGAAGTGGAAACAAATCGCTGACCAAGAGAACTTCCAGAGGAAAGTCCCATCCACTTCACTCCTTGCACTCCGATGCAGGACCTTTCGGTTAATTTGTGGCTATGTTGGTTTCGGCTAACCGGGGGCTGCATTTATCTGGCCAAAGCCCAAACACACAGTCGTCCCCGTCCGTCCATCCAGAGAGTGGTAAACATGTCGAATCGATATCAACAATTTATCGTTTAGCTGGACAGTTGGGCACGAAGAGCCCCGAAAGCGGGGCTACGGAGGTGTGAATGCTGTGGTCCTCGAGGGGCAGGCAGGATTTGCATTTGGCAGAGGCATAGTTACAGTTATTTAATGCCACACACACACACAAACACTCCAACATCCTTGAACTAAGAGCCGAAATTTGCACAGGAGAAAAAATTATGGATTTCCGGAGAGAAAATTGAAAAGAAATATAACAATTACCAAGCAAAAAAATTAAAAAAAAAATTAATAATAAAAGATTAATAAATTCTTAAAACCACTTTAAAGCAGTGATGATGGTAAAAATTCTGCCGGGGCTCTGCCGCTACACAGACAGTGTAAACGTGACGTGAGCAGCAGCAGCAGAGAAGAGAGAGAATGAGAGGTCGAGTGGTGCGGTTGCCAGAGCAGTGCAAAGCATTAAATTTTAATGCTTTGCACTGCTCTGGCAACCGCAACGTCTCGCGCGAAGCCAACTTCGTTTTTCTCTTACGCACACATATGCAAGTCACATGTCATTGTATTTGTGTCGGCATCACTGCTTTAAAGCCATAAAACCCTTTGATCTTATAGAATTTCTTGCGGTGTAAGTACTGGCCAAGGAGCCTTGTGACTCCCAGACTCCATCGGACTTCTGGCACCTGAACGTGCATCCGTGCAAAGCCGTGTCCGGACTCTCTGGGACGAGTGTAAAGTCAACATTTTGTGCTGCAATTAAGGCGGCAACTAAATTGCCGAGCCAAATATATATATATAATCCTATCTGTATATATATGCAAATATGCACTTCCGCCCCACCTAAGTCACGCTTTTGGGTCATGGATTTTCCGTGCCCAGCTCCTGCCATAAGCGGTTCATATATCAATCAAAAAAGCATGAATTACTTTGGTCATAAGGCGAACAAGGCCCTGAATACCCCGTACTCTGTATGTGTAAGGTATGGTCTGTAATTAAATACAAATTATAAGAAACATAAATTTAATACGCCACAAATGAAGACCAAGGAATATGTAGGAATGACTTACATTACAATTATTATTTCTCCATTTTCTGGCCGAGTAAATAAATTAAATGTGCAAATAAATCAAGCTTACTCCGCCTCCATTTTCACCTCTCATATTTGCTGCTATTATTTATTCTATTAATAAACTTTGTAGTTATTTAGTTGTAATTCAATCAAAACATCATCATCATCAACATCAACGTTGTAATAAATCAGCCGCAGGCAAACAGTTTACAATTTATTTGCTATTTTTCCTTTGGGCTTTCCCTTACCTACAGTAGAGGTAAATTAGTGTCGAATCCTGATAGAGAAATATCCAGGACCTACTCGAGATGCTGCTGGACTATTTCTAAACTCTGTTTCTTCTTGCTTATACTTGAGCACTCGGAGAAAAAAAATATATAATAATACTATTAGTGATTTTATTGAAAGTATATTCAGAGCATTAAAATTAGCATCGATTGTTTAGATCATACTTAAATTATCGATATTTTTACGATACTTTTAAGTTGTTTTATAACTAATCCCACGAAAAAATATATCTTTAAATTCTAAAAAATCTAACTATCACAAGAATCGATATAATCAACCATATTTTAAATATTTTTATACCATCGATAATTTATTATGTTTTATTTCCTTGAATTATCGATATTTGTACGATATTTTCAAGCTGCTTTATAACCAATCCCATTTAAATTTATAGCCAAGAGATAAATATATTTAATACTTGAGAAATATAACTGTCACAAAATTATATTTTATAGATATTTTTAATATCTTTATACAATCGATAATTTATTATGTTATCAGTGCTATAATAATCGATTTTCTCCTAATTAGTATTTTATTGCAATGATCTTCGATTCATATCTTATCTAATTACTTAGAAATATAACCAAGAGAGTTTTTAAATTCTTAAAAAAAATCTTAAATATAACTATCACAAGAACCTAAGTATATAATCAAATAAATTGTTAATATTTTTATAAAATCGATAATTTATCAAGTTATCGTGGTTTTTATTATAACAGTATAATCGATTTGTTTGCTATTGCTTATCGATTAATATTTTATATTATCAAATTTTATGTACTTGCTTGTATGAACCAAGTACGCTTTTCTCACCGTGCTGCCAACGTGCTCTATTAGGACCTCTTGGCTAAGACATTCGTCTTGGGGCACAGACACACGTGTTAGGACCCCAAGATAGACGGACGCAAATTTTCCCGGGCACGTGGATATTTACGGCTGCCAAAACGAAACCGAAACCGTAAGAGAAACCGAAAACCAACGGGAAAACCGAGAGGGCCGAAACCCGAAAACCTGAAACCTGAAACCGGAAACCGAAACCGAAACAGCAACAGAAATGGAGGGAAAACGGGCAACTAATTCGAGCTGACAAGCCGTGGCCGGCCCGCAAAAGCCTTTAAGCCACGAAGGAGGACTGAACTGAAGTGGCTTAGTTGGCCCTGTCAGTCAGGAGATGGACTTGTTTACCGCAAGTTTTTCTCGGTGAGCTCTCTCCGTGATTGCGGTGGCCGAGGAGGAGCCAAGGAGCCTCCATTAGGATCTCGACATTATGGTCAGTTTAAAGATTTATATTGCCGCCGCCCAGCTCTGTCCTGCCTGTCCTGTCTGTCCTGCCTGTCTTTCTTGGCGCGCATCAATTCAAATTGTTTATGGCGTATCACATGGCGTATGCGCAATTTGTTATAATAAACATGTTGCTCGACGCGGCCCTGCCAACTTGTCAAACAATTTATTACACTTGTCCCCAGCAGCACCCCATCGCATCCATTTTTCTCGCAGTGTGTGTGTGTCTCTCATCATGATTTATAGCCGCCAGCCTTTTATACATAAGTTTCCCCCTTTTTTTTCGGCGCCTTGTCGCCCCTTTTTTAGCTTCTTTTTTAGTCCCCTTTTTTGGACCCCCTTTTCCGTACTCTTTTTACCATTTTGAGCCCATTTTTTTGTGTGTAAATTAAATTTCCGCCTTGGTTATTGTTTGCTCTTGACATGGTCAAATGGTAATTGATTTTGCCAACCAGCTTCGGCTTTCCTTAAGCCAATTTTGTGTAAATAAAATAAAATACAAAATAAATTCAAGAAATAAATAAGGGAGCTGGAATTTTCAACTTGGAAATTGTATAATTCAAGAATTGGTTTCGTAAAGGGAAAAGGAATATTGGAAATCAATTTAAAATATAGAATTTGGAGCCTCCAAAGTGTCTTAAAGTAAGCTAGTAAATTTTTAAAGTAAAGACCTGGCTAAGAAATAAATAATTTGAGTTAAGGAACGAAGAGATGTTTCTCTTACATAATAAATTGGAATGCCAATAGGTAAATAAAAATATAAAGTGTTAAAAAAATATAACTAATTATATAAAGAATATGGAGAATAAATAAATATACTAAGCAATGGAATAATAAATAATTAAATTTATATAGTCAAAAGGATGATATAAATAAAAATATATAAGGCAAGGGAACAATAAATATCGAAATATATTAAAGATAAAAATAAATAAAGAATTGTATACATAAATGCATAAAAATACTTTCGAAATAAATTTATAAAGAATGAAAATAATGAAAAATAAATACATAGACATTCTATAAGAGTAATAAAAAAAGTAATAAAGTTCCGGAAGATAAAAAAAAAAAATTACTTAATATAACAAAATTAAATAAATAAATATATAAAGTATAGGAATATTTTTTATTTCAATATTTCAATTTCTTAAATATATTTACACTTAATATTTGCTAAAAAATCAAATTACTTTTCCTACACTATTTCTGTTTAAAATCATGGAACTCCTTTAATCAATTTCTAATACCTTTTTTCCTTCAAAAGCTTTAATTCAATTTTTAGCCCCTATAATGAGATGGAAATGTTCGATTGGTTTATATACTTTAAAGATCAATGGGCCAGCCAATTTACTCTGTCTGTCTCTGCCTCTCAACCCCGAGCCTGATCCAATTATAAAGCCCGAAAACCAGAAACAGCTTCCGACTAATTGACAGTCGCATTGGGTTAGCAACGCCCGGTTGGCCAAGACAAGCCACAGGGCCAATGAACCTCCGAACCTCCGAACCTCCGAATGGCCGAGGACCAAACCAAAGCGGATGTGGATGTGGATGTGGATGGAAGAGGACACTGGGGAAACCTTTTGCCACCCGCACTTTGATATCTATTACAATCAAATTGCAAATTAAATCACAAACCAGAGTTAAGCGAAGGGAAATGGGAAAAGGAAAAAGGGAGTGCAAGTGGCAGAGGAAAAGCTGAAAGGAAAAGGAAAAGAAGCCGGGGCTAAAGTCCAAAAGGGAAATGCAAACGAAAGCGGTCAGATAAGGAATGGAAGGGAGTTGAAAAGAAAGTACACATAAAGGGATTTAAATAGAGATTCCATTGAAAATAATGATAAAAAATATTTCTAGAAATAAAACAAACAAGGGAAATTGAGACTGAATTAGGTTTTCTAGCTTCTCATATTATATACTTATTATTTAAATATATTTTTAGTATAAGTAACTCTTAATTTTGTTTCTGTGTAGCTTCGAGAGCACCGTGAAAATCGGGAAAATCGCTTAAGTGCGTTAGTTAAACAAGTCAAGTTATAAGTTCATTTTCCGGCAACCGCACATATCCGGCCAAGGTAAACGCAGGTCCAGCTGGGGCTGGGGCTGAAGGTGGAGGTGGAGGCCATCCTAGAACCGGTTAACCCTCTTCCTTTAGCCGTGGCGAGGCTGGGATAGCCATCACATTGTGGTACCTGCTGTCGCCGACAGAGCGGCGAAGCGTGTGATTCTATAAAAAATCAGGCGGGAAGTCCGGGCAGGAAAAGCGGAAAAGGAAAAACAGAACACAGCAGGGGATGCAGGATGAGGAGCACGAGGATGTTAAAGCAGGCCAAGGCGAGGAGAAGAGTTAACGCTCCCCAGTGGACGGTTAAAAAAAATAGAAAGAGACGAGGACTCCCCTAGTGAAAGGGGTGAATGGAACAGGATACAGCAGGAGCAGGACCTGCCACTCAACCGGACTAAACTGACGACAGCTCAGCTGGGAGCCACTGGTAGCGTTGGGAACTGGGAACTGGGAACTGGGAGCTGGCAGCTGGGAGCGATGGGAACTGGGAACTGGGAGCTGGCCAACTGTCAACTGTGGAAGCTGCACCACTCGCAGCTCGACTCGCAATTCGCAACTCGCAACTCGCAACTGGAAATGCAATTCAAGAGCGCCGCCAGTGGAGCATTCCCCAGTCGATGGACTCTGCTGACTCTTGACTCAGCTGACGGAAAGAACACTGAGAAAAATTTAAACTGAAACTCTGAAACTAGCTATTTAAAAGTCAGATTAAGAAATATTTATGACAAATATTAAAAGTTTTTTATATTAAAGAAAAGTAAAGTTTTTAAGTTAAGTTCTTAATTTAAAAGAATCAACAATGGAGGCCACGCAGCAAGGAAGCAGTTGGTAATTATAAGACATAAAATCAAAAAATAGAAAGAAATTGAAAAGTGAGAAGAGTACCTTTAAAAAACTGCAATTTTACCTTAGAAGTTACAAAACTCTTGACAAGAATTCACCTTTTTATTTAAAAGAATCATGAATAAAAGCCAAGTACCGGAACCATTTGGGAATTATAAGACACAAAATCAAGAAAGAGAGGTGAAAAGGAATTATAGAAAAGTACCTTTAAAAAAAATCAATTTTACTTTAGAAGTTAAAGAACTCTTGACGAGAATTCACTCCATTATTTAAAAAGAATCATCAATAAAAGTCAAATAGCGGAAGCAGTTGGGAATTATAGGACAAAAAAAATAAAGAAAATTACAGAAAATGGAAAGTTAGGAAAATACTTTTGGAAAAAATGCTGTCTTAATTTTAAAGTTAGAAAACTCTTGACGAGAATTTACTTCTTTATTTAAAATAATCATCAATAAAGGCCAAACTGCAAAAAAAAAACAGTTGGGAATTATAAGACACAAATCAGGAAAGAGAAGAAAATATAAAACAAAGAATTAAACCTTTGAAAATTCCTTATAAATTTATGGACTCTTGGAAATAATTATCTTTAATTAATTAATTATCTTTAGGCAACTATCAATTAAAGGCAATAATTTCTAGTTATTCCCCGGGGAATATAAACTACTTTTCTCCATTAATTCCCCCCTTCATTTCTCCCAGTGCACCTGCAGCAGTCAAAGAGGCATTCAACTTGGCCGTCATCATCATTCCCCGGGGAAAATCGCGAACTACAAAGCGAAAATTAAATGCCGCGTTAGGCGAAGATGCATCTGAAAGGGGGCATGATGGGGATGGGGATGGGGTTTGGGGGTCACCTGCAGCTGCCACGCTCGGATATGTCGGCGTCAAACTTGTCAAACGGACTCAAACGGCGGCAGGAAGCCAGCCGCGGGGGGAAAGCTGTGGAAAACTGCGGAAAATAGAAGCAAAAGGCAAGAGAGAGAAGGGGGAATCGAAAGTGCTTATACTCCTATCAGTTCGGGATAGTCGTTTTAATTAGCGTAAGTAAGTGACACCCAGGACTCTGAGGACACCCTGGTACACCCTGGTACACCCCGGTTCACCCCATTCGAACCGCAGTCGAAGCCACGATGTGTGTGAGTTCTCAAACGAACCGCAAATGCCGAGTAAACACCTGGGTCACCCCTGTCATTTTGGAGGTTTTAGTCTCTCCTCCTGCCAAAGGCAAACTTTGGTGACCCTCTTCCAGCTAAGAAAGGAATACCAGCTAGCCGCAAATTGATTGAAAGCGATTATGAGTGGTCTCAGTCCCAGATTGGGGTCTCGACCTTGGGTCTTGGCTTCCAAAACTCATCTTTAAAGTCCCTGAACCAAAAAGCCAGCTTTAATTCATTAAATGCTGACCCCAGCAGCAAGGTCGTGAAAGGTCCTTCCTCCGAACACCGAGAATCTAATTAGAAATGCGAGCAAATGTCGCGAACTGAAGTTGATGCATTTCACATTTCGCAATTCGCTGGCGCTGACTGTCAAGGATCAAGGATGTTATGCCAAGCCGAAAAGTTTTGCCATCAAGGTGGGGTGGTGTCCTGTAGCTCATTGCATTTTCGGGGTTGTTAACGTTTTGCCTGAAAATTGGCTTATGTCATGAACGCACACACTTTGAGCTGCAGCTCCAGCTCCTGCTCCTGCTCCTGCTCCAGCTCCTGCTCCTGCTCCCTGCACACATATATAGAGATGTCCTTACATACGTATTCGTTATTTAAAGTGTAATAAATTTTCGTATGCTGCAGCTACAGTCTCGCTTCCTTTCTCCTTTCTCCACTCGCCTTTCTCTCCCTCTGTGTGTGTGTTGGCACCCTTGTGTGCCTGAGCGAATGGCGAACGCCATTTGCCATTAACATGGCGCACAGTTGGACATTTTCCATCCGAAATTCCAATTCCCCAGCTCTCTCCAGCCTCGGCCCCCCACACTCCCGTCAAGATGGCCAAGGTTGGCCCTAGGCCAGTGGTTGCAGTTGCCGTCGCAGACCATTTTCTAAATGCAACTGGTAAAAGTTTTACGAATTTCATTTTTCGTTGCCAACTGTGGCCGTCAATGTCGATTAAGAGATTTAACGGTGCATGCCGCACCCAGGGACAACGACCAGACACAGTCCACAGTCCTGCTGTATTCCCCCCGGAGATCTGGGCATTAAAATTAAAGTTGCAGTGCCTAAGCCGACCGAGAGCCCCAAATCAAAACAGGATTCACACGCATTTACTTATATGGTGAGAGGAGAGTAGATAGGGACAGTAGTTAGGGACATTTGGAAAGGGTGACACCTTATGAAGGATGTGTTGAAGGATTTACAAACTCAGTTTAGGAAACTCATCACTTGCCCAAAATTGAAATGAACACGAAATTTGGTTTAAAAGCCAGAAAAAAAACGCTGTAGAGCCAGCCTTAAAATAGCCTTCATACTGCAGAACTAATATATGGCAGTTCGGTATTTTAAAGATTACATTGGTTTTTGGTGACACCTAACGAAAGATGAGTTGAAGGAAAGTCGTAATTAATTTAGGAGACTCATCACATGCCTAAACAAGTCAGAGAAAAAGCGCTCTAGAGCCAGCAAAAAAAAAGCCTGCATACTGCAGAACCAATATATGGCTGGTCGTCATTTTAGAGATTATATTGGGCTTTGGTGACACCTTATAAAGAATGAGTTGAAGGAAACTCAAAATCAATTAAGAGAGCCAAAAAATAGCCTGCATACTGCAAAACTAATATATGGCAGTGCAGAATCTTAGAGATTATATAGGTCTTTGGTTACACCTTGTGATGGATAAGTTAAAGGATATTTAAACTCGATTTAGGAGACTCATCACATGCCTAAAAATAAATGCCTAAGGATATTGAGAAGCAGGCTTCAGGTATAGATAAGTAGTTAATGAAATTAGAAAAATAAGTAGTCCTACAATGCTTAGTTTCAGTCACTCTGAGCAGATCTCTAAAGCATGCTTTGCCTAATGCCACAAGCTTAGAGCATGTTTCGGACCATTAAAAAGCCTGCACTTCCACCGAGAGGTTAGTTCTGGCACCGCCAAGTGTCAGTCAGGCACTTTATAGAGTTTCTCTAGGACCCTAATAGGTGAGCAACACCCCGAAACGAGTGACTCTGGAGTGCCCTCCATGGCACGTGTCCGCGTAGCTGTCCAAGGGGATCATCATATATAGGGAGTTGCTCTGTTTTAGTCGTCTGCTGGCGCTGCTACTGATGATGATGCTCATTCCTTGGCATGCTTTATTATATACACACACATGGCGAGCTCCTTTTATGGTCTCTACGTGCGTTCCAGCGGAACCGGAACTGGTAACCGGACCAGAAAGGGCGTAGCCCAGTTGGCCAAAAAGGGTTTGTGGTGCTTTGCAGAATTGCAGTTTACGTTTCACCGAAATAAGTTGGCTAGTTTCAATCGAATTGATTTGGAACAGGCTAAGAGTTGGGGCTTTAAAATAAAAATAAAATAAAAAACTCTATATAATCAGAGGAAATTTTTGTTTAAGAAAAAAATCCATCAATGAGCTATTTTATTTAACAAACACAAAGCTTAAAACTGCATTATTAATAAGACATAATCCCCCTTTTTAGGGTAAACCTCGCCTCTGGCTCACATGTGTGACTTCTTCAAATTATATATATAATTTCATTGAAGCATATTTTTCCTGTGTTGTGATTTCAGTCTGTCGCAGGGCCTCGTCAAGGAGCAGCAGCCGCAGTGAATGGCTTTTATGGCCACTTGGATACCGGCTGTCACCTTCGTCCTCAGCCAGGACACACTCACACACGCTTAGGCAGAGGCACAGGCATACTTCAATTAGCAGATAATTTACTTTGGGCTCATCAGAGTTCATCAGAGCGCTAATTGAAGCGCTTTTAGTAGTTGCGAGACATAAAGGCGATGTCTAACTCTGCGGGCGAGTGCGAGTGCGAGTGTGTGCCCCAGGTTATAAGTGTGTGTAAGTGCGTGGCGAGCAGGATGTGGTGTGGTTATGCGGGCGGCTACACTTTTTATGCCCTCGAGCAGGATATTAAAGGTTTTTAAAACGAGTTAAAGGGGACGATTATGAAGCATTTAGGTAAAGTAAGCAGAGGAATTGTAGATCCAGAGGTAACAGTCTTCTTAATTAATTTCTACCAAATATAGTGTCTTCGTTTAGGACATTTTAAGTATATTTTACGCTTAAAATATTTTTAAAAGGTGTCCAAAAGTATGCTACAAAAGTCCTAGAAAAATGTATTGCATAGTTTTAGTCACTTTTTGTTTAGATTTGAAATCTAAAATAACTTTTTTTTTAGCACATCCTGTTCTATTAAATATTATAGATATATAAAAGCTGTGATGGGAAAGGACATTTTACGCTTTATTTACTTTAAAAAGGTGACGAAAAGTATGCTACAAAAATTATAAAAAATTGTAATGCATACTTTTAGGCACATCTTCTACAGATTTCAAATCTAAAATATATTTTTTTTATTAGCAATTCCTGTTCTGTTAAATATTTTGGATATTTTTCATGATTATATAAAAGCGGTGATTGGAAAGGATATAAAAACTTCGGTTTTTCCAAAGCCATACCTTTCTTGTTGCATTTTTGTGGGTGGAAAAATAGAAAATGCTGAAATGCTGACACAAAGTGTTGCAAGCCGGGCTCTTTGGCCTGCCTCACTTGATTTCAGGGATCAACGCTTCGCAGACCGATTTAGCATTAGCCCGTTCCTCTCTTTCTCTTTCTTTCCCTCTCTTTCTCTCTCTCTCTTCCTTCCTCCCTCTCTCCCCCAATTTTCAGCTTGCAATTCAGCATTGCTTTGCTAATTAGGAAACCGAAAAAACCAAAGCAAATGCAATTTTCCAAGAGCCAGAGATAGAGATAGCAGGCATGGAGAGTGTTCGTGTCATTGCTTAGCACAGACCGCAACCGCAAAACAATAAGCAAAGGACAATGCAAATGAAGTGCAGGCCACACACCAACACACACACACGGAAGGAGGGGGTACATGCCCCAAGCCCAGCCTCAAACCTCCTTCATACGTTTCCCCTGCGGTTGCCGCAGTCAGAAGCAGACTAATCCCCCCACAGAACGACCAACAAAATGCTGAAATATTTCCAAAAATGTAGTCGGAAATTCTTAGGTGTTTTGGAAATATATTCCTAAGAAATCTTACGGGAAATTAAAGGTTTTTTCCTTAAAAAATTATAAAAAAAAATTAATTAAATGATAAACTTTTATTTTTTAACTTAACTTAACAAAATGTATAATAGAAATAATCACTCCATAATAGTTTTAAATATAACTAAAGTCTTCAAGGAATTTTACTCAAAACAAGAAGCTAATAAAAAAGTAAAACCTTTTTAAATCTATTTTTAATTCCATTGGAATATCTTCTGTTTTTTTTAAGCTTTTTAAAGAAAGGTTCAGCTATTATTTTAATTTATTACAGTAACATGTTAAAATATAAATGATGTGAAATGATATTTATAAAGCAACTTGAATACAAAAAATTATAGCTTTAAAAAGTCCTTTGGTCCTTTTTGTAAACTTAAAATGTTTCTTTTCCATGTGTAAGCATGAGAACAAAAAAATAGTGGAGGAGCTGGACTACACTTTGGCCTGTCCTTTGTTTGCTGACAAGTGCCTGGGTCCAGGACCTGCCCTTCCCTTGGTGCAGTTCCTTTTCTCTTCGTTTTTTTTTTGTCAAAACTAATGTCATAGTCACGCCGCATGACGTTGACAACAATAATGTTGATGATGCTGTGGATGTGCCAGGACAAACCCCTTAACTTTACTGCAGCATACCAACACCTACGAAGCCACAGTTGAGGTCAGAGTAATAGGGGAATAGATAGTTTTTAAAAAAATAATAAATATAATTATGACTGTTTAGATTTTCAGAGCGGAAAAATTGCTAAGAACTTAAAATTAATTAAAAAGGATGCCCAAAATTAGGCTATGATATAATTAAGGGCTGACTCTTTTCTATAAAATTTTAAAGCATACTTTTAAGCAGAATTTTAAATTATTTCCTAATCTGCAGGTAATTCTGTGGTATTTAAGCCTTTTATAATTATTAAAATAAATTTATTGAGCCACAATTTAACACAATTTTGTAAACCAAAGAAAAAGCTTCATTCAAAAAATATAAATAAATAAATATGTTAATAAATATATAAATAAATATCTAAGCAAATATATAAATAAATAAGTAAAAAATATATATAAGGAAATGTATAAGTAAATACATAAATATATAAATAAATATAAAAATATCTATATAAATAAATATATAAATAAATAAGTAAATAAATATAATTTAAATATCTTTCACTGCTATTATCTGAACCGCAAATGTGTAGAAGGCCTTCGCCTCCATTACCCAGCACTGCCCTTTGGGCCATATGATGACGCTGTTTCTGATTCCGCACATTTGCATTCCTTTGTGCCCTTTCTCTTTGTTTGTTTAGCTTTTATTGTTCTTCGGCTCTCACACCTGCCTTTATTATCAGAGCTGCAGGCAAACACAGTTCATTAAATTTGCAAGCTCTCCTGTCCATAATTGGTAGAAATCAAAACGAGAAGGCCCACTATTTTTGGCATAATTAATGTCGAAAAAAACAGTGGAAAATGGCAGGAAAAATGGTGTAAATTTCACTGGCTAATGGCAGCAAATTTTCATTTTCACATTTTCTGTTGCCTCTACTCTGTACCCTGTACCCTCTACCCTCTACCCCTGCTACCCCCTGCTACTGTCTATATATTTAGCAGGCAGAGAAAATACATTAAAGGTTGGCTCTTCTCGGGAAAATGGCCTCTGCCATATGGCATCAAAGCATTGATAAAAATCAGAGGGAAATTTAGTGAATATTTACTTTAAAATATTTATAAAATTGTGATAAACTTCTGGGTTGATATTTTGACTATAAAAATCCACTTTTGCCCTAAGAAGTAAGGGTTAAAAATATATAAAAATTCAGAATAAATTTTTTTCCTGTGCATTGAAGTGGCTCTGCATGTGGCACACTTTGTGGGGGAAAAATGAGACGACTGTGTGTGCATTTTGTAGCCAATTTCAGTTCGTCGAGGAAACAGTGCATAGTGGAAATGCATTGGGCCAAAACCCAATGATGGACTCTCTTTCTCTCTCTGTCAATTGCAGTGTGGTCAATATGCCAGCCAATATTCTGGCTCGATTTGATGCAGTCCGGACTCCGTATTGCTTTTGCCTTGCAAGTGGTCAAGGAATGCAACGAAGTATCTATTTTTAGGCCACTTTCAGGCGCACCACATGGCGTATACGCGATATGCTAGGCGGAAACTAACCGAATTTTCTGTTGATTCTATAAATTCCATCAGAGAGCGAAGGAGAAGGAGCAAGAGGAGAAAGAGGCACCACACATGGTCGTTACTTTGTGCATAATTACGTAATAAATCTGATTTCCATGGAGAGCAGCAGCAGCACATGATGATGGAGCGAGCGAACAGGATGCACGAGCCGTAAAACTTTCCCCGGCAAAAGGCCCCGGGTCAGAGTTGGTAGCCACCTCCCACCCCCCTTTTACATATAATTCATTATTAAAAAGGCTTAATGACAAAACTTTTGCATCATTTTAAACCCAGAAAAACAAATTACGACAATATGCAGAATGTGCTGGCACTCTCTGTGTTGTGAAAAGTTCGAGAACATCGCTCAGGAGGGATTCCAGCGAACGTTTCCCAAAAATTCTCACAAAAATTCGGACGAGTCCAGAGCTGGCATTCCAGCTTAAAGTGTACAGAGAGCAATTATTTTTTTACGATAAAAACATTTTAAGGAGTTCGAAATATGAATTAAATGTAATTTTTACTAATATATGATATGCATATTAAAATTATTAAAAAACTTTATAAAAGCTATCTAAAAGTAGGCCACAAAATATTTGTTTGGAGTTTCAATTAGAAAATATTTTGCTGCCTGCTTTTAGGCTGCCTAGGTATTGTTTTTAAATCATTAAATATTAAATACTTAAATATCCGACCATATACCAATATAAAAACATTATTTAAGCTACCTAAGAGTAGGCTTCACATTTTTTGTTTGAGTTTTTTACATACAAAATTTTGTTGCTTGCTGTTAGGCTGCCTAGATATTTTTTTTAAATATTTAAATATAAGGTAGTTTAATATCACGCTATATATCTCTCTTAAAACATGTTTCAAGCTGTCTAAAAGTAGGCTATAAAATATTTGTTTTCTGTATATGCATGGATTTTCATCAAAAATAATTTTACTGCCTGCTTTTAGGCTTCTCATAAATGGTTTTTAAATCTTAAAGAAACAGCCAAGCTGTTTTGTCAAAATTTAACCATTTAGACTTTGCCAGAAATGTGCAAGTTGCAGTTCTAAGCTGGAAAAACCATTTAGATAGCAAAAATTATGCAAAACAAATGGGGAAAATGTGAAATTTTCGCCATTTTCAATGGGGGGGCTGAGGCGCAATTAGTGACAAAACTTCAAGTGCAAACGCTGCCTCTAACAACTACTATGAAGAGCTGAGCGGCGCTATCTCCGCCATTTGGCTGCGCTTTATCCCCGCCATTATGGTTATTATTTCTCGACACGAAACGCAGGAAGCGGAAATCGCGCCAATAAAGCTGTGACTTGCTGCGACTCCCTCCGCCTCCTTCCTTTGTAAATAGCATCTCCGTTGCCCAAGGAACCAAGGCAAAAGGATGCCAGGATGCCGACTTAATGGGCCGGAGCCATGCCCACAAGCCAGCCAGAGATTAGTTGGTAACGGGGGCTCATGATTTTCATCGCGGTGCTAATTTCGTTTATTATTATACAGTGGTTATGTTCATCTTGGTGTTTCATAAATAGGGGAAAAGTTTCACAGAGGAATCTCAGAGAAGTACCAGCAAGGGGTTTGTATTTCTAGCCAGGATTACATCATAGAAAAATAACTGAAGGAAGGATGTCGAAGGGATTCTTGTGATTTTTTTCTTACATTTTAGTAGCAAAAAAGTTTGACTGCCAAGGTCTGTTTTCTATTTATTTATTTGTATATTTTTTTGTAAATTTATGTATGTATTAATATATATATTAATTTTTAAATTTATTTGTATATTTATTTGTACATTTATTTATATATTTATTTGCATATTTATTTGTAAATTTATTTGTATATTTATTTCTTTATTTATTTGTATATTTATTTGTTATTTATTTGTAAATTTATTTATATATTTATTAATATATTTATTTATATACTTATTTGTATATTTATTTGATTATTTATTTGTATATTTATTTTCATATTTATTTAAGTATTTATTTGTATATTTATTTGTAAATTTATTTATATATTTATTTATTTATTTACATCAATATTTATTTTTATATTTATTTCTACTTTTTCCCTATACCTTTTCTCCTCATGTCAACTCTGTCAAAACCTACAATACCTATCCCCCAAGCTGTGTTCAGTACATTCCGATATTTTCCCACGACAACTACAAACGGTTTACATAGGAAAATTTGTATTTTTCAAATTTTAACAAATTTACTTCCACATTTTTATATTTTTCTATCGCCCACAATGTCGTGCATTATGTGCAATCGGTCTGTTCTTAATTCGCTTTCGGATCCTTGCGCATCCAAAGTCTTTCTCTGCTACGAGAAGCACTTCCAGTGCAGGAAGTGCACCGGATCGTTTGCTGGCCGCTGTGGCAAGTGTGGCGGCATGTGCCGTGTGCTACGGGTGGAGTTCCCATATGAGTTTTTGGGGAAGGATCAAGCCAATGAGGACGAGGGCAATAGGATGTCGGAGGCGGACGAAGAGGAGGACAATTGGTTCGGTCCCCACTGCAAGACCATGAGGGATGTTTTTGAAATGAAAGAAGATCCCAACAGTTCCGTGGATTCAGTTGAGGAAGATTCGCAACTTCCTAAATGTTCTCCTGTAGCTGGTAAGATTTCATAAATATTTTTTTTTCTTTTTAAAAGAAGAGATTTCATAATAATATTTTATTTTACTTTAAAGAAGAGAAGTTTTTATAAACAAAACATTAGTTATTTATTTTTAAAAGAAGTATTATATTTCTTTTTAAAAGAAGAGAAAGTTTCACAAAATAATACTTTTTTTTTTTTTTTAAGAAGATAAGATAAGTTGCTTAGAAAAGATTTTCTTTTTGTTACGAAAATACTAAAGTATATTTTTTCTACTCTTCTCTAGATAAAATGGAGACCATTTGGGAGACTCCTGAAATCGATTTTTCCGATAGTGCCAGCAGCTCTTCTGCCAGGAGATCTTCTCCCGGGAGCTCTTCCTTAATCGATTCCCCAAGGACCGTAGCGGTGATGCCCAAAACCCTAACCATACCAGAAATTCTGGCAAGATCTAAACATAATATTGAGGAAGAGAAAAAGAACCGCTTGTCGAAGCTAAGTATTCAGAAACTGACCTCATATTGCATTCTTCCTGAAGAACTGGAAACTTCAGATACTGCCAATAGCCCATTTGCATGCAGTTCCCTGGAAACCGTGGTGGGTTTGGCAGTCTCAGAAGAAATTAACTCTTCTTGCGAGAAAAAAGAAGACAAGGACTTGGAGGAGGCAGTTCCAGAAGTCTTATACCGTACTTGTGAGACACAAGAGCACAAGACCTCAGAGGAGGCAGTATCAGACTCTGTGGAAGAGGCTTTGCCGGACTCCTCAGACTTATCAGAATCAGAACCAGAACCAGAACCTGAATCATCCAAGTTCGCCTCAAACTACGACGCAGATGTATCGGAAAATGAAGTCATACCGACTTTGCCAGTCCCACAAGCGGACCCTTCTTCGAATGAGGATTTGTCAGATTCAGACCCATCAGAATCCTATTCAAATTATGAAGCTGATGAATCGGATACTGAGTCTGCCCCGATTTCCGACTGGAACCAATACAAAATCCGCGGCATCATGATGATGACGGAATCTGTGAACTCCGACTGTGAAGAACAAGCCTTTGACCTTTTAGAGCTCAAAAAGTGTCGCTGTGTAAAGGTCAAGGTGGAGGGCAAAGTGCTGCTTAGACCAGCAAATAGTGGTCCCAAAGAGCCAGACAATGGCTACTGTCAGTGTAAAAATAATATTCAAGAATTATACGGCCTCCTCACTGTGTCATTCGGAAGACAGCAAGATTGCGGGACAAAAATAATGGCGCACGGGGAAGTGTTGCTTTTTCCTGCCGATTCTGATTGTGAGAATTATAAGGAGTGCTCCACAAAATCTTTATCAAAGGAGGAGGAGTCTGGCGAAAAATGGCAGAAAATTTGCGGAGCAATGACGTTGGCCTATGCAGATTCCACCAAGCCGCATGAAGAGACCAAAATACACGGCAAAGTGTTGCTTTTACCTGTAGATGCAGACTCTGAAGGGTCGGACGTTGAGGAAAAGACTCCACCAGAAGGTGAAACATTTTTAGAGAAGGAGTTAGTACAAAAGAAGACTCTACCAAAAGAAAAAGAATTCGCAGAAAAGAAGACTCAAACCGAAGTAGAAGAATCTATACAAGATGGGAAGACTCCACCAGGAGAAAAGCCTGCTGAAGAGAACCACACTCCACCAGAAAAGCAGTCTGGAGAACAGGTCCACACTCCACCAAAAGAAGAACATAAAGAACACGAGAAGACTCCACTAGAAGGAGACGAATGGCCTACATATGTCATCCTGATAGGAGCTTCGGCTCCCTTGATACCCGAACCCATTGATCCTGCAGCTACCATCTCAGTGGCCCGACGTCCGGTCTTCACGGGTCCCAAATTGGATGCCTGGCACTCGGGGACGATTACCTATCCGTGTACTCCTGAACTTTGCCCCGACTGCGGTGTCCCCCAGTTATCGGTGTCCTCAAAGCTCCTGACCCTACACCAAAGCATTGCCTACTGTCCAGCTCCGGATTGCTATGAGATCCTGTGCACGGCCAGTATTATCGATCACCTGCACTCCCATAACCGCCTGTGGCGGATGCCCAGCCTGGAGCTGAATCAGGCAATGGGACTTCCGATAGACCTAAGGCGGCTCACCTCCCCTGGCACGGCCAAGTGCCTCATGGTCATGATGCTGAAGAATGTGGTCTTCGGCCTGGGCGATCCGAACTACGAGCAAAACCTATTGCCCCTGCTGGTGATGAGCATGCACGTGGATCTGGACGATGTTGTGCCGGAGAGCTGCCTGCATCAGTCCCAGACCCTGGTCTGGGTGGCAACCCTCACCGGTAGCGTTCTTTCGCTCAAGATTAGTTTCACTCTGTGGCCCCTGGCCGGCGGTTCGCCCGAGAGTATTGTGACTTATTCCGGCTCGGCCCGTGATATGCGCAGCTCGCTTCATCCCCTCGAGCTGATGAAGAGCAGCCAGGTCCTGAGCCTGAACGAAGATCAGGTAAAAGGACTGACTGAAAATGACACTAATATGGTGGGAATTGAGCTGCTCGCCAAGATGGCGCCTCCCGTAATGTAGGGGAAATCGGAATAGTTACTTGATAGTAATACGAAGTAAATAAAGCTTCAAGCTTCAGAGGAAATATAGTTTCCATAATACCAAAAGTTCCTTGTTCTTGGGCTATTTAATTTCAGCCACAATGCTTTGGGTACCGGGTATCTCACAGTCTGCAGCTTTCCTACTTGCTTAACTCTCAAATTCAGAGGTGGAGACACGTCGATGTTCACGGACATCAATGTTTTTCGATGTTAAAAAAAAACATCGTTGTTTTTAAGAAAGAAGAAAAACTACATTTTTCCTTAAATTAAATTACAAATTTCTTGCCTTACTTTGATGAGACAAAAGCATCAGTGTTTCCCCACAAAACATCGATGTTTTCATAGATGTTTCTCCACCTCTAATCAATTCAAGTCGATAGTCTCAAAAACAAACCGTTAAAATTCAAACGAAAGCACAAAGAGCGCGTGGTGGATTGTCAGCTGTCCAGCCCTGGTTTTCATAATATCAGAAGCTTTCTTAAGCTATTTTTTCTTTAATTAACTTTGTTTATTATTAGTCTTGGCGTTTCTCAACTCTTTAAGTATTTTCCAGTTGAAAGTCTCAAAAACAAACCGTTCAAATTTAAACGGGAGCACATAGAGCGCGTGTGGTGAGTTCGCCGTCGTGTGGTTGTTAGTGGTGCATGGTGAATAAAGAGTTTTGTGCATCCCTGGTTTTGGGAAACAGGTGTAACGTGAAGAACTCGAAGAAACCACGTGGAAAGTGAGAAATAAAGCGTTTTTTCTGCCTAACTATTAAGCAAATCTTTGATATCAAAAAGAAGGCAGTTCTAGTGAGTTAAATACCTTAAAACAGCTACAATTTTCCAACTTCAGCTGACCACGAAACTTTTTGCAGATGGAGAACAAGCAACTCGTCGAAAATATAGACCAAGCGGCAGCGTGTGGCCAGGAGAATGGAAATCAAAACAATCAAAGTCAGGGAAACCCCGCTGGAACAGCACTCAAGTCCAACTCCTTCTCGGAACTCCACCAAAACATACTTTGTAGTGGCGGTGGTGCCCTGCCCTGTTTGTCAACCGGCATGCGGCGTTGCCTACGTGATTTCAAGACCATTTCTGGCGACACGCTGGCCCGTCTGATGCAGGGCGAGTTTGTGGAGCAGCTGGGCCCTGGCACTGGCTACCAGATCATCGATTGCCGTTATCCCTACGAGTTCACGGGCGGGCACATACGCGGAGCCCGGAATCTCTATACACGCGGCCAGATTCTAGAGGCCTTCTCTAGGTCAACGCCCAGGGAGGCGGGACAGCGTCGTTGCATCTATGTGTTCCACTGCGAGTTCTCCTCGGAGCGGGCCCCCAAGTTGCTGCGTTTCCTGCTCGGCAAAGATCGCAGACTGACTCCCCCGGAACTGTACCTCCTGCACAGCGGCTACAATAAGTTTTACGCCTTGCATCCCGACCTGTGCGAGCCCTGCCGGTATGTGCCCATGCGGTCGCCGGCTCACAGGGTGGAGTTCCGGTACTTCCGGGCGAGCTACTGACTCAAGCACCCTTTAAAACCTTAGCTTAGAGCTTAGGGGATATGTGAAAACTGGGAGTTTACTCTTGGAGGCTATTTTTTTTTCCAATTAATTTGAAATAAAAATTATTTTGAAACTATTTCTGGCTTTAATTTTGATTAAATTTAAATAGAGAAAGCATTGTTTTAGGTTTTTTTTAATAGCACCATAATTTTAACAATGAATTTGTGAGTTAAAATGTATTTTTCGAAGCCTTTTTTCAATTAACTTGAAATTAAAAATTCTTTGAAACTATTTCCGACTTTTATTTTGATTAAATTTAAATTGAGAAGGCATAGTTTTAAGTCTTTTTCTAACAACATGAAACTGTTGGTGTATTTTAAAGGCAATTACTGTAGCCGAATAATTAATATAATACAAAAAAATAATAATAATATTTATATTGGAGTTAAATTGAAGGAAAATTGTGAGTTGTTGAAAAATTGTTGAGTTGGTTGTTGTTTAGTTGGAGTTGTTGAAAGTGTATATATTCCTGTCTTAATTTCAATTTATTCTTACTTGTTTGTTATTTATTGTTGTTGAGTTGGAGTTGTTGAAAGTTTATGGTGTTAAATATTTACAATATTTTATATGTTTCCAATTTGTTGTTGTTGAAGTGCAGTTGTTCAAACTTTATGGTGTAATTTTCAATTTATTTTTAGTCATATGAAGCTTTTCTTTCCTATTAATTTTACTTCTTGAACACTTATTTTATTAAATAATTTATTTAAGCTTATCCAACGACTTCTTGAAATAATTTATGTTTTTTTTTTATAATTTACCATTTTCTTCTGCTGCTACTGCTACTGTAATTTATTACTTTCTGAATTAGCACAAAACTTTGTGTTCATATTTCCACCATTTAAAAAAAGGTCATGAGTTGTTGAAACCATAACAACAATTAATATTGCTGTCATTATTGTTGTTGAAGCCGTGTTGAGCTCTGTTTTCTCCGGCACTTTTTGCTCCTCTCCTCTTCTTGTGCGACTTTGTCAGCGAAAGAAGAAGCCTGTAGCCAAAAGGGGTGTCCTGTCCTGTCATTTCATAGTTTCCCAGGTATGAATTACTGCAAATTGTAATAATTTATGCAATTATTTGTATACGAAACTGGGGGGAAAAGTTTCTTTGTTGTCTCGTTGCAGCGATATGAAAAGCAAACTTGCACTTCAAAACTTTCTGGCTTTCTTGTTTTGTTGGCCAAAAGTTCTGCGACGGCGAAGAAATAAAAAAAAAACAGAGTGTTTGGGAAAAACTAAAGGGAAATCCCCTTTATAAGTAGTGTGGCCCTAACGATAATGTCACATGGCAGCCGCATATTAACTTGGCAAGCAACCACAGGGATGGAGAAACGAAATTTGCAGCTAACTAGTTGCTAACTAATTACCAAAAAAGTGTAGCGTTACCTCAGAGACGTTAAGACCTCTCCTAGGAACAGCAAAAAATTGGGATACGAAAGGAAACTTTCGTGCAACAAAATTGTTGCCACAGCTCGAGGAGGACTCGAGGAAGCAATGAACTGGGAGAAAAACAGGCGAAGGAGTCAGCCAGCACAGCCCGCCTTCTACTCTTTGGGCCAAGACAAAGTGTAAACATTTTGGGCCAACAACTTTTGCCCACTCACCTAAGTACGGACAGAACACAAACTCGGACTGGGACCGGAGTCCAACTCGGATGCAGACAATTGTAAAATGTTTTTTAATTTGACCAAAAATACTTTGGAATAGTCTGTCCGCCGAAAGGCAGAAACTTTAGCAAGCCAAACATTTCTAAATGCCTCGCCACATATGAGCGAGTGCGTGGCCCTTGCACTTGTCCGTTATGTCCGTTGTCCGTTGTCTGTTGTCTGTCTTGTCCATTGTCCGTATTGTCCATTGTCCCTTTGTCCGTTGTCCGTATTGTCCCTTTGTCCGTATGCAGTTTCCAAGTGCTGGACAAAAGTTCTGCAAACAAGTTGAAATGCATAAAGAAATGGGCTGAGAAAATAAGTGAGTATCCGTTCATGGTAATGCCCAGTAAATAAATAAAATAAGCAAATAAATTTGGGGAAAATATAAAAATATATTTAGGCATAAAACAAGGAGTGAAAAATACATATAAATTAACTTTGTATCTTTATTTATGACAAATAATTAAATAAATATTACTAAGCAAATAAAATGTGTTCAAATCACTCAGCCAAACAAACTATCTTGGGGCCAAGACTTACGAGGATTCTTTTATTATTTTTTTGCCAAAAAGTTAACAGCCGTCTCTAGGCAGGCATAGCCACCTCATATGTAGCCAGTTCCTCTGGCTATAATAATAAAAATTGCACGTTACGCTTGGCCCACTCGAAGGTGGCTGGCTTTTCGGAGGATTTTCGGTAGTAAATGGAAACACAGCTGGACACAAGGCATATCAAAAAATATTGTACGCCCTGCTAATGTTTATGTATGAAGTAAGACCGCCTCCCCCTTTCAGAAAAGTGAGATCCGGTTTCGGTTGCACAACTTTTCGGTTGTTATTTTAAGTTAATGAAAATGTAAGACGCAACAGTGTGAGAACGACGGACGGACTGGGGAGCAGGCGAGTCTAACCGAATCTGAGTGGTCATTGTGGTAATGCAATGTTATGCGTACACATCGGAACGATACAGCACAATGGCAGAGGGGAGCGGAGGACCACCGAAAGCCACTTAAGGAAGCAGTTGGCATCATGAAAGTTTCAGTCATTGTCGGGGGAAGTTTAGCTTTAGCTAGTATTAAAATTCGAAAGATAATTGTCCTGGACAGCGTTGCCAGGCGTGAAAAGAAAGCCTGGAAGAATTGCCAGCACAAACTTAACTTAACTTAAAAAATAGCAAAACCAACATAATAATTTAAAAAAATAATAATCTTAAAGCATCGCCAGGCTTAAAAAAATACCAACTAGAGCATATTTTTCTTTAAAAAAATCTAGGAATTGCCAGTAATAAATATAACTAGCAGCATTGCCAGGCCTGGAAAAATAGCAAACCCACAGAAAACCTATACATCTTTATACAATTTTAATTACCAAAACCAGCTTAATTTAAAGCATTGCCAGGCTTTAAAAAAATAGCAAATAAAAACATTTTTCTTTATACATTTTTTACAAATTCCAATTCAGTAATGAAAAAGCAAATCCTCTCCCCTTTTTAATGTCTATACATCTTTATACAATTTCAATTACCAAAACTAGCTTCATTTAAAGCATTGCCAGGCTGAAAAAAAACCAACTAGAAACATTTTTCTTTGTAAATTCTCTATCGATCCCAATTCAGTAATAGAAAATCACTCCTTCTCCCCCTTTTAATGCTGAGAACCAACAGCTGTAAATTGATTTAATCTTTAAAAACGGAAAAACCAGTCGCCCCGCAAAAAATCGATCCAGTCGGGCAGTAAATGTGTCCAATAAATTGCCGCGCTTGCCGCCTAAAATTTTTAAATAAATAAATCTGAAAGTTATCTAAGCGTGTCCGAATTCGATTTACAGCTACAAAACAAAACAGAAAACGGAAAACGAAAAACAGAGGCGAAACAAAAACAAAGGATAGACTGAAATACAAAAAAATAGACTGAGTGTGCGAGGACTTTGAAATGGAAACGAGAGCAAATGAAAAAAAACGGGAAGTTAACACAGAACTTTGGCAATGCGAAATGGAATGAAAACAATTTGGCCAGACAAATTTTTTTGTCGAAAAAATATATATGTGTATATGTGTGTGTGTATAGATAAAAGTAGTATTTATTTAAAAATATTCCACTTGAATAAAGGTGAAACAATTTACTGAAAACAATACATGCGTATTAGAAGGCCAAAAAGAACGATTTGTGTGCTTGAATAATTTCAATAATATTTCTTTTTGTCATATTTATTGGGTTTAGTAAATGAAAAATTGAGTTGCAAAAGCCGCATATGAATTTTGTATGGTTTTTTAGTTTTTAGAATATTTGTGAATATATTTAAATTTTTATACATTTAAGAAAAGAGTTGGCTTAATTAAAGCTTCAGTAATTGCTTGAGATTGGGTAGTTTGGAGGAAAAGAGTCTCCGACAGCATTGCCAGGCTCGAAAAGATAGCTTCTAAGAGTTGCCAGTAAAAACCATGACTAGACAGCATTGCCAAGCTTGAAAATAAAGCATGTTAGAGGTGAATTTCTAAATAATTCCTAATATCAAGTCTAATTATAAACAAAATTCCATCACACTCCTCGCTCTCTTCGGTGTGGTCAGCGGAAAGACTTTCTGCCGACTAAACAGTTTCCTTTCGTAAAAGGACGAAAAAGGGCCAAACTCACCTCGCTGTGTGGTGGATAACGGTGCATGATGGGTGCCTGTGGGTGGGTGGTGCCTGTGGGTTGTGCGGTGGAACTTCGGCTGGTGATTGTTTGTCTATTTATATGCTCATTATGTTTTCGCGCTTGTTTTACCAGCGAGCGAAGCGAAGCGGATCGCATTTGCCAGGCGGCAGCAAGGATGCGAGGAGGCTGGGTTGGGACCTTTGAATAATGCCCGGCCATACATTGTGGTCAGTGGGTGGTTCTTTGGCGGGGCGTGGCGAGAATGGGTACGGCGCTCGCTGGGACAAAGGATAGGCGGGCCAAAAACTTTGCGTGGAGGATGATGCAAAAAGCAGGGATAGCAATTTGCTGGCTCCATTTTTATGCTTTTTATGCTTTTTTTTTTTTTTTTTGTCGTGACTCGACTGACTCCAACTGAATGACCAAGTGTCCGGGGCGGGCCATTGTCCTTACAATGAAACTGCTTGTCAATCACTTGTGTCCTTCGCTTTTTTTGTGAGCGCTGTGCGAAAGGGGCCACTCATCAATTAGTCAGCCTCTAATTAGACACCGAAAAAGAACAAAAAGCGAAGCCAGACCGACCGCTGCTCCTGCTGATGATGATGATGATGGTTAAGAGGTGGCACCTTTTGGTTGCCAGCTTGATGGCTAAAAAGGATATATTTAGCAGGACTTGAATTATAAGAAGCTGCTTACAAATTGTAGGGGATAAAAGTGTTTCTTTGTAAATTTTAAGGATTAAATAGAATAAAGAATAATACAAAAATAGAATATAAAGAAAAATATAAAAATTAAAGAAAATTCCCTCAACAATTCCATTCCCTTAAAGAGTATAAAGTTTGATGCCGCCAAATAAAAATTTGAAGACAACCTGCAGACCGTCTGCATATCGATATAAAACCGCATTGTCCTGAAATTACATCCTTCGGCCATACATCTGCCATCTGACCACAAATCCCAGTTGATTTTCCGGGAAAGGGCGAGGGCGAGGGCGAGGGGCCAACAGCGCGCGCGAGACAGATCGGATTTCGGAGTTTTTCCCCGGGGCCATGACCTGCCCACCGAAATGAAACGTTTGCGGTTTTACTTCATAAACAATTTGTGTATATTTCATAAATATTTTTAAACAAATTTTCGGTGTGTGCGCCAGTTTGCCGGTTTTCTGTTATTGTTGGTTCGCTGCTTTGTTTGCATGGCGGTTACCATGTTTTATTTGCGGGAATTACACTTTTTCGCTTTGGGCGGCGTCGTTGCAGCAGCCGAAAAGGATCAACTTTTTTTTGCCAACCCAAAAATGTCGCGAATATGGCGGAAAGTCAACTGCATATGTATTATATATATATTTGAGTATGAGTATGTGCCAGTGAGGGGGTGTATGGTGTGTGGGAAAATGAGTGGAGTGAAGGCAAGGACACATTTGTACATTCTCTATATGATCGGGATCCTGAAATTCCAAGGAGTTTTTTTCAAATTTAGAGAGATCTGCAAGAGACCAGAGAGAGGTACGTTGTGCTGTCTGCTATTTATAGAGAAAGAAAGAGAGTATTTCTTGCTAATTTCTTACCAGGTATGTGAGAGGTTGTGCTCTGGGTTTTTTATTAAAATTTTAATTATTGAATTAAGTCTACGAACTAGGTTTAACATCTATGTACACCTACACAGAGAGAATTCTTAAGGAAAAATGCACTTAAAAAATACGTACTCAAATAACGACCGAGTCCGTTTGTTCTTACCTAGAGGTGGTTTTATACTCAGTTTATTTATATGTACTCATATTAAGAATTTTATTACGTTTTTGAGAACTTAGTTCTCTAATTTCCATATTTTCCAAGTAAATGAGACGTTGTGCTCTCTGCTATTTACAAATTCTCATATTGAGAATTTTATTCCGTTTTTGAGAACTATAGTTCTCTAATTTCCATATTTCCCAAGTAAGTGAGACGTTGTGTTCTGGGATTTTATAATTGATTTAAGTCTAAGAACTAGGTTTAACATCTATGTACAGAGAGAATTCTTAAGAAAAAACGTACTCAAAATAAGAAAATACGTTCTGAAATAACGACCGAATCCGTTTCTTCTTACTTAGAGGTAGTTTTGTACTCAGTCTATTTATATATACTCATATTGAGAATTTTATTACGCTTTTGAGAACTTAGTTCTCTAATTTCCTGTGCTCTCTGCTATTTACAGAGACAAAGAGATAGAGGGAGAGTATTCCTTATTCGGATCACCCTTAGCCTGCAGCTGTGGCTGTTTTGTTGTACAGACTGTAGACCCTGCCCCGGCAGCCATGTGCGTTTGTTTACACGCAGGACTCACGGGGGACTCTCACAGGACACAAAGTTGCAATGGCCAAAGACCGTCCGCCCGCTCCACCCGCATCTGCCGCCCTTCCGGACCCTCCCAAGGGTCATGTTTATCTTGCGCTTACACTGGGAAATTCCCTTAAACTTCTCATTCGTTGCCAGTGTTTTGGTCTGTTGCAGTTTTTCCGCACAGTTTGCTCCCCAAAGTATTTTATTGCCCATGCACGCGTACACAGTTTTCCCAGTTTTCATGGCAATTTGTCCTGGCCGGCGGGGCGGGGGCGGTACGCTTGGGGGTGGGAAAATGTTCGAAAAATCCCCCGGAAAATGTTCGAGGGTACAAAGGAGGAAAAAATAGGAGGAATGCAAATGTTGCACTTCATTTGACAAGGGCGACACAGAAGGGGACATCTGGGCTGCCATTTTAATATCTGAGCGATTTAATAGCTCTTTTTTCTAGCGATTAAAACATTGTAGTTTTTTCTTATTATATGTACAAGGGTTTCTTTTTTAATTTCTGGGGTTTCCTATGTTTCTACTCTCTTTTAACGGCATTGCATTTGAAATTAAAGTGAAAGCTTTAAGCTCTGCTTGGACGTTAGGTGCTGTTAGACGCAGGACCAGAACTGGTATCCTTTCGAGTTTTAAAAGCTTTTATAACTGTAAGGAACATAATTTATTTAATGGTTAAGAATGATTGTAGCTTTGGAAACTTTTAAGAATATTGCCACCAAAATTCGAGAGATCTAGCACTTATTGTCGCGAAGATCTAGGTGTTTGAACTGACTAACGGACAAACGGACAAGCGGACAAGATCAAGACTCTGTCTATTATACACATTTCCGGTTAGCACTAAGGTTACTAAGTTAAAAACAATGAATAAGCATGTTGTCACCATATTTGAAAGCTCTAGCTCTTAAAGTCTCGGGGATCTAGATGTTCTTACGGACAGACGGACAAGCGGACAAACGGACAAGATCTAGAACTGGCCTATTATATACAGTTTTCAGTTGGCCCTTGTATCAGGCTTATACCACATAAGTAAATAAATATTATTAATACATTTTAAGTATCTAAAATAAAAATTTAAGTAAAATATTAAAAAAATATAAAAAAAAGCTCCTTTAACAGCGAATTTTAAAGTTAATGTTAATGTTACCAAAGCCCTTTTAAAAGCTCCAAAAAGCTCTCTGGCTCTCTGGTTATCTTTGGCTTTTAGCCAAGTTAACAGCAAGCTTTTAAAGCTCTTTTAAAATGCTGCTCCCCCAAAATAAGTACAACTTTGGCAATATTTTTGATTCTGCTTTTAGATTTCTTTCATTTCTTTATTTTCCGTTATGCTTTTAGGTTGCTTTTGTTACTGGCAAAAAAGATGAAAACAAAAAAACACACTTTCGATAAATACTTTGACGGCATTTCTTCTGTTTTTGTTTTTTTTTCTTTACCTAACAATAATATGACAATTATAAAATGTTCTGGTTTTGTTTTTGTTTTTTATACAGCTTACCAACTAAAATTCCTTTACAACACATTTTGCCCAAGATAATATATTTAATAACAGCGTTCTTGTAACTTATAAACGATAGTTGAGTTGAGTTCGAGTGTGAAGAGAAGGAACAGAAAATAAATCAAAACTATTCAGAAAAAAAAAAATAATAAAAATAAGAATAAACATATGGTTAAATCCATAAAACGGATATTCAAGTATTCCTCATACACACATATACATATATTTCGATATATACAT
>VNJW01008641.1:0-14464 GCA_008042615.1 Drosophila auraria | reverse complement strand
TGGGGAGTTTCTCAGTACAGAGAGAGTGGCTTTGAGCGCGGGCAGTAGTTGTCCCGCTATTATGAAGGGCTTGTTTAGCTCGTATGCGTTTGTAATATGAGAGGGGAGAGAATCTTGGGCGGTCGTTGATAGTGTGAGTGCTTGTAGGAGTGGTGTGAGTTTGCGCTCCCGTTGGTCTTGTTGCAGTGGTGTGCGTGTTGCGGGGCAAGGGAAGTTCAGAGTGAGAGTGTGTAGGAGGGAGAAAATCATTGGCGCCAATTTCTTTTTCATTAGCGTCACTTTTTGGAGGCTTGTCTTTGGCTGTGTCAGTGTGTGTGTATGAGGGAAACTGAGGGGGCTGAGGAGAAGCATTCTTTGAATGTGTGAGTGTGGTGGCCATCAGGGTACCCATTTTCTTGGCGTTTTCATCGGCGTCTGCCTCACTATTGGAAGAAGGGAGTCTAGTTGCATGAGCTTTTCCAGTGCCCAACGACAATATATTCCTCCTGCTGGACCTAACTTCCGTTGTCTGTGATTTCTTGGGCGGATTTCTGGCTCCGTCGGCGTACTCCGCTGATCTTCCCGTTTCCATGGCGGGTTTGTCAAGGGGCGAGGGGGGTTGGGACGCCCTCACATTGGTTGGTGCAGCCGGAACGAGCGAGTTCCTACCTTTATTGGTGTCCAGCTCCTCCTCCGAGCGATGGTGGCGGACAGATTGCGACTCCTTCTGCGACAGCGACGACTCAGCATCCAGTGGCGGCTTCCTGATGGGAACATCGGTGGACTTCTTGGGGACTTTAGGCTCCGGCAGAGAGAGTCTGCTTGCCCTTCGGACTGCCTCAGCTTGTTGCGCACCAAGCCCGTAGCTCCACATCTTTTATTTTATAATTTTACTTCTCACTTTGACTTTTTAATTTCATTGCATCTTTTTTTTACGTTGCATGTAAGGTTCTCTTTTTTTTTTAACGTTGCATGTAAGGTTCTCCTCTTATGCTTGTAGGCGTAGAGGGACCTTTCCTTTATTTTCACTGTCTTACATACTTTCTTTTTATAGCAGTTTTACAGGAATTATTTGGCGTATTTATAGCTAACTTAACTAACATATTATAGTTTCTAATTGAAACATCTGGCAGCCCGATCTAGTTATATACCGAATACTGAAACTTTGGTATTTTCGGTATGTAACCAGACGGTTACATTGTTTGCAGGAAGCTTACATTTCGCATGGCGAGGAGTTTTAAAACAAGAAAACAAAAATAACAATAACAAGATAATAATATAAGATGTCTTATTGTTAAGATCAGCACTTCTCAATAAGCCAGGCGGTGTATCAGAAACATCTTGGGGGAGAGGCTCACAGGCACAGGTAGCTGGTCCCGCGACGCGCCGCACACGTGGTAACAGGCTCGTCCATCAGTACCAGAGGGGAAGGCAGGCCAAGAACCGAGAGCGTGGCACAGGCGCGCTTGGCCATCCTAGGTGAGGAAAGCGCGAGGCCGTAGCATCGTATGCGTCATCCTTCTGTATAGCAGCAGCAACCACCAACCAATCAGGCAGAGCAGCAGATCGTGGCACAGACGCGCTTGGCCGCCCAAGGAGGCGAGGGAAGTGCAAAGCCATCGCACCCTAAGCGTCCTTCTTCTGTATTAGCAGCAGCAGCGGCTCCCTCAGAAGCAGGATTCAGGCGTAGCTGCAACAGCAGTGCAGGGACATCTCTTTGGAGCCGTCCGCCAGCAGCCCACATCTTGGCGCGGCAAGCAGGCCATGCACTTGCAAGCATAGCGCAGGTGAGTTTGGCTATCCGTGAAGGCGATAATTGTGCGTAGCCGTCGAATTTTAGTTGTTATCTTCCTGTCTAGTAGAATCATCAGGATCGTCGTGGGCGAAAGGCTCGTAGCACTGCGCAGGCGCGCATTGGCCATCCGGGAAGGCGAGAAAAGCGCAACAGCCCTCGCGCCCCATACAACTTCTCTCCCAAGAAGCTGAATCCAACCAGCAATGGAGCAGCTGGACAGGGACAGCGAAACAGGATGCATTTCGTTGGCACCGTCCGCCAGCCGTCCAAAACGTGGCGCAGCAGGCAGGCCAAGCGTCCCAGAGGCAGGATCCAGTATTGCTGCTACATCGGCACAGGGACATCTTCGTTGGAAACGTCCTCCAGTCGCCCACAGCATGGCGCAGCAAGCAAGCCAGGCATCTGCGGGCATGGTACAGGTGAGTTTGGCTGCCCAAGAGGCGGTGAAAGCGCAAGTCGTCATGTTTTAAGTATTATCTTCCTGTCTGATAGCAGCAGCTGAGGACTGTGGCGGATTTGGCCCAGAGGCAGGATCCAAGTATGGCTGCATCGTCGGGACAGGGGCATCTCATTGGAAACGTCCGCCGGCCGCCCAAAGCGTGGCGCAGCAGGCAGGCCAAGCATCCCAGTGGCAGGATCCATTATAGCTGCAACATCGGCGCAGGGACAACTTCGTTGGAACCGTCCGCCAGCCGCCCACAGCATGGCGCAGCAGGCGCCCAAATGGCTTTCTCAAGCGGGGATGCGGCAACAGGATAAGGACGCCTTCAGCCGACCGCTCACAACATGATGCAGCAGGCAAACCAGGCGTCTGGAAGCATAGAACAGGTGAGTTTGTCTTACCAAGGAGGCGAAGAAAGTCGAGGTCATCGTAATTCAAATATTTTCTTCCTGTCTTGTAGTAACAGCTGATGACTGTGGAGGATTTGGCTGTGATGAAACCGGCCGAGAGGCCAATTTCTGAGCCTGATTCCGTTCACGCTGCTATCAATCAGCCGTCCAGGCGCCAGAAAGAGCCACAGGTTGCCGCCTACTTGGAGGGAGGCCCACTGTAGACTCAGCAACAAGCCCTCATCGGCGCTCTAGCGGCGAGTTGGTGGACATTTTGCCAGTGAGGACACCCTCTTGCGTCAATCCGCCATCCCATGTGCCCACGTCCTCAGCATTCCGTCTCTTGTCACCGGCGAGTAGGCAGGACCAGCCTGGGAGCAGGCTTCAGCCGCCAATTCACCCCAAGTATGGCGCAGCAAGCAGGCCAAGGATCCGCCGGGACACCCGGGGTATGGACCCAAACAGGATTTCAGCAGCAGAGCAGGGACACGAGCGGGATCCATTTCAATGTCACCATCCTCCAATCAGCAACAGCTTGGCGCAGCAGGCATGCTCAGCAATTTGCTAGCATGATACAGATGAGTGAGGACTATTAATTAAGGCTTCTCCTTGTTCGTTTCATTTTTATTTCCTGGCAGGCATGGGAAGCCAAAGACGCGCCACGTCCTCAGAGACGAGTTCATTAATCATGACCCCAGGAAGCTGGCTGCAAGTGGTACTGCAGCAGCAGAGCAGGATCCGTTTCGATGGTGCTAGTCGTCAGCCGCCCACAACTTGAAGCAGCCAACAGGCCGAGCACATGCGAGCAGGCACGGATGGGATTAATGTGTTCGGCGTCCTGAATCAATCCATTCTCCCCAGAGCCTGTAACCTCAGCAATTGCCTCTTGGTCACGCACTTGGCGAGCGTTGCAAGGCGCGTTTGGCCATCCAAAGAGGCAAAGAAGATGCGAATCAGTCGAACCCTGTGTTGGATCCGAGCAGGAGTGTAGCAGCCGGCCCTGGGACAGGAAGCTGAATCCAAGTTGTTGGTGCCATCCGCCAGTCGACTACAGAAACGTCGCAGCAGGCAGGCCAAGGGGCTGCGAGCATAGCACGGGTGAGTTTGACCAAGCCGAATTTACATATTATCTTCCTGAATAGTAAAAGCAACTTCTTTTCAGCAGAAGGTGTAGCCGAGCATGCGGGGAAAAAGACTTGTAGGCAAGGAAGCCAGTCATGTGGAGGCAGGCCTGCCAATCGGCCCCTAGAAGCCAGATCAATTCAGGACTTGTAGCAGCAGACCAGGACAAGAAGCGAGATCCGTGTTGTTAGTCCCGTCCATCAGCCGCTCACAACAACGGCGCAGCAGCAACTGCAAGCATGGGACCCGTAAGCTTGGGTATTCGAGTTTTTCCCGTTTAATAACAGCTCTTTCCTTTCAGAAGAAACAGCCAGGACATGGAAGGAGCCAAAGGAGTCAGATCCGAGCAGGATAGCAGCATCAGATCAAGGACAAGGAGCAGAATCTATCCCATTGGCGCATATCCGCCAGATGCGAGGGCGTTGTGTTTCGTGGATAAACAAACCATGTCCCGGCAGATGTGACACTACGGCTCGGCTCGTGGCTCAGGCATGGAACCGACGATAGAAACAAGCGAGGAAAGGAGTCATCATTCTATCGGCGTAAGCTTATTTTGTTTCCTTATGTATTCGGCATCGCCTTCATAATCATGTATTAAAATTCGCTGGATACCGATAGGTTGACCCTGAAATATTTCTATGACTTCTTCCCTAGTGATAATTCCTTTTCTGTATCGTTGATTATAGAAGTTTATAGAGCTCTCACCCCATCTGACCGGAGGTTTCTTGGGGATTTTTTGTTTTTCTGCCTCCCTCAGGGCCCTTCGTTCTTCCTCGCGAATCTCACTAGCCACGTGTTCCAATTTCAGCAATGTAGGTAGTCCGTCTGTAAAATCCTTTTTAAGTTTGTTCATAATCTCCTGCTTTTGGGCCGTTGAGCATTCTTCATAGTGTGGGAGGACTAGCGGCTTCGAACAGGAATTTACGTATTGCCGCGGGATAAGGTGTTTGGTTAGTAGTTGCATGTATCTTTGCCTTCCAGGAGCCAGTCTCTGCGGCTTGAAAGGGCTCTCAATTAGTTTCCTTGCAATAGGGTTTTTGTGAGTTTCCAGAGAGCATGCAAATCGGCTGCAGGCGCGTTCGTAAAATTCTTCCAGGGTTTTGACGTCATAGCTGATCCTTACTGTAGAGTTTCTAGTGTATCTAGTAGCCCCAGCTGCTTTTCTGATAATGCGGTTTTCCATTGTCTGTATACGTTTAATTTGCGTGTCAGATGTTAGTGATCCCCATACCGGCACTGCATATTGCCATATTGGAGATATTATCTGTTTGGTTAGGAGGATTTTGCATGGCTTTGGCAGTTTACTATTGCTTCCTATCAGCCAGTCTAGCTTTTTGGAAGCCCCTATTATCTTGTTTCTCAGATGTGAGACATGAGCGCAGAGATTTAGTTTTTTATCTAGAACTACTCCAAGATATGTTTGTGCTGCTTTGGTTGAGACACGCTTACCGTCAATTTCGAGCTGCGGGGGTCTGCCATTTGGCATGTCTCTCAGTGTGAAAATAACATGGCCAGTTTTGGCTGGATTTAAAGTAACAGCCCATTTCCTAGCCCAACCTCCAAAGTCTTTGAGATACAGTTCGTTTCTTCTTACAGCTGCTCTTGGGATTGGAGAAGTGCTCATTATAATTGTATCATCGGCGTAGGTAGCAAGAAGCATGTCATCAGAGCTGTAGTCAGGCCATTGGAATGTGCTATTGGGATTTTTCATTTTTGGCAAGGGCATGTCCGATGAGTAGATCGAGTAGAGGATGGGCCCCAAGTTGCTGCCTTGGGGAACACCCGCATTTACTTTCCCCACTCGCGATAGGCTGCCATCTGGCGTTTTTATTTCAAAAGTCCTTTCCGTGAGATAGCTCTCTAAGACATTATATAGTTTTATGGGCAAGAGTTTTGAAAGTTTATTTAGCAAACCAAGGTGCCAAACCCTGTCAAAGGCCTCCGTGATGTCTAGAAAGACTGCTGAGCAGAACTCCCTTTTTTCGTAGGCCTCCAAGATGAAGCTAGTGACTCTCGCCAGCTGTTGTTCTGCGCCGTGCTCCTTCCTGAAACCAAACTGATGTGTGGGAATGGCTTTGGAAAAGAGTTCAACTTCAAAAAGTCTGGTCATGAGGAGTCTCTCAAAGATTTTAGACAGGCCAGATAGTAGGCTTATGGGCCTATAGGAGGAGACTTCTGTGGGAGTTTTTCCCGGTTTAAGGATCATGGTAATGACTGCATGCTTCCACTGCTTTGGAAAGTGTCCTGTTCTTAGTATTGTATTATAAATTAAGAGGAGATAGAGCTTTGCCTTTGTAGTTAACTCTTTGATCAGGTGATTGTCGAAGTTGTCTTTCCCTGGGGCTTTATTCGCACTAAGCGAGTTAATTTCCGTACATAGTTCCTGATATGTAATTGGCCGTATGCTGCTTGGTGGGTCTATATCTGCCAGGCTTGTGGACTTGGCCTTGTTATCGCGAAGTTCATTTGCAATGGATTCCCTTTCGTCAGCCGTGTTTTTGAGAAGAGGGCAGAAGCGAGATTCCAAATGCACGACAAAGGCCTCTGTTTTTTCTTCTATAGTTTTTGTCCATTGGGGTACGCCGCTGTTTTTCATAGCTTCGTCAGTATTGCATCTAACTGACCAGTTTGTCTGTGGTTGCTTCTTTATTTGTTTCGTTATTTTCCATAGCTTTTGTATTCTGTATCTGTCAGTTGTATCTATTTCAGCAAGCATTTTGTTTGTGTTTTCCTGCTTGAATTTTGCCAGAGCCTTTTGCAGTTTATTTTGTGCCGCCTTATACTTTTTCTTTGTTTCTTGTGTTCTTAAAAGTTTGTTTAATCTGTTTAGTTCCCTTTTTTCCATGAGTAGCGCCAGGGTTGGGTCGTCAAGTTGGAGTTGGAAGTTTCCCTTTCTGCGGGGCCTATGCCTGTTTTGTAGTGCATGTTGATCAATACTTGGGGTGGCTGCCGTGGCAGCTTGGTTGATGTTGTTAATGTAAATATCCACAGCGTCTTCTATATCAGGCCCTGTGCTTATGTCTGTGTTAAGCAGGATTCTTCTGTCCAGTTCCTCTTTGAATTTTTTGATCCTTGTCCTTTTTGTTAGAATTTTTGTTTCATTGGTTTTCTGTGTAAAATCTTTGTTTATGTCAAGCTGCAGTTCTATTGTAATGGGTAGGTGGTCAGAATGAAGGTCAAGAGAGGAGGAGATAGTAAGCTTTCGTCTGTGAAATCCATTATGTATCGCGAAGTCAATTGCAGAGGGATTTTTCCTGTTGTCAAAAGGAAAGTGAGTAGCACTTCCCGTTGCTAGAATGTTATAATTTCTTGATTGGTGAACTGCTTCCATAAGGGCACTGCCTCTGAAGCATGACTTTGGATTTCCCCACCATCTATGTTTGGCGTTCCAGTCTCCGAAGAGTAAGAAATTAGATTTTCCGCCCAGTAATCCGTCAAAATGTCCCAGCAGTTTTCCAGAATGATCAGTTGTCCATTTAAATACAGGGGGGCAATAGATGGGAGCAAGGATTGTCATATTTCTCCTGTTGTTATCAGAGGGGAGGAGAACAACTGGTGCACTCTGAAAAAATTCTGTCTGAATGGGTTCCAAGGCAATGTGGCGGATATTGTTTCTTATCAAGATTGCAACTCCCCCTTTCCTGTACGAGGCCGGATTTGTAGCGTAATAAGTAGTGTATCCTCCTACCTTAAGGGCCTCATCGTCTGGACGACAGCGCGTCTCTATTATCGCCATTACTTGGATATCGTTCCTATGCAGAAATACTTCCACTTCAGTCATTTTGTTCCTGACTCCTCCAGCATTCCAGAAGGCCAGCTTGAGGCTGTTCGTCATGTTTCTGACCATAATGTTTGGTTCTATCAGGGAGTGAATCTTCTCAATACTTTTCCCTGTAAGATAAATTAGGCAGACATGGGCACTATGTCCATATTTTGCTTTCCTGCAGTGAAGAATTTGGTAATGGAGTTTATAAAATTATCCAATTTCCTTTCCAACCTGTCTATACGCAAGACTATGTCAGGGCTAGATTGGTCGGCTGCTTTTCTCCGATCCTCATTTGTAATGTGTGCCCTTTCCTGATGAAGTTTTTGTCGGAAGGCCTCCAAGTGCTTCTCAGCCGGATTTTTTGTTTTAAACAGATTAGTTTGCTCTTGTTTGCCATATGTTAGAAGCCTTCTTGGATTAAAGTTGAGTCCGTTGATGTTTTGCCATTCATTTTTATCATGCAGGTGATTTCCTTCTTTGGCTTGGATTTTTGTTGGGATCTGCCTTTTCTGCGCCGAAAAGGGGTTGCCATTGCGGGAGTTGTCCCTTTCCTGGCGAAGTTTTTTCCGGTACAACTCCAGGTGCTGCTCAGCCAGATTTTTAGGCTTCGGAGTAAAGGGATTATGTTTTGATTGTTTCTCATGTGTAAGAAGCCTTCTTGAGTTACTTTCCCAGTCATATTTCCCCGTTCGGCGATTGACCTCTTTGGCTTGGTTCCTGCTTCTTAATACCGGAGAGGAGTTGCCAATGTGGCGTCTTCGAGTGCCTATGTTGTAAGGACGCTTATGTTGGTGAGCTGAGTGGTTATTATGTTCAGGCCTCGCACCACGACTGGGAGATGTATGCGTCTTCTTTTCATATGGTGCAGGTTTTATTACATTAACTCTGCTGCAAGCTGACTTGTATGCAGGGCAGCCCTTGTAGTTTGCAACATGTGCGCCCCCGCAATTTACACAGGTGGCAGGTGAATCCCTTCTCTTTTGGCAATCCCTTGTGGGGTGGTTTCTAGCGCATTTCATGCATTTTGGGGCTTTAGTACAGGCATTGCTTTTATGGAAAAAACCCTGACAGTTAAAGCACATCATTGGATCTCTACGCAAGACTTTTTCCTCAATTCTGACCTCTTGATTTCCTAATTTATGTAAGTTTAGTATCTTCCGGTGGCTTCCGTCAAGTTTTGTTTCTATTGTCAGGTCAAAAATTTTCATATTTCTACCAGTATTTTTATTAATCATAGCCCTAACTTGCCTTGTTATGTAGCCCTCCCTGCTTAGCTCAGCTTTTATCCATTCTGTGGGAGTAAGTTCATTTAGATGCCTGATGACAAGACCAAATCCGGGGTCTCTCTCTACTTGTGGCAACCGGGTTCGGATGCCCATCTCCTGTAGGGATTTTTTAATGTTATTATAAGCTTCCATAGATTTGGCCTGGATTTTTAATCCTCCAGTCGGCGTGGATTTAGTGGTGTAGGTATTATCACCAGATTGGCGATTCAGCATGTCTAGCAGCGGAAGGATGTCATCAATTTTGTGGAGGTGGATTTGAGGCGCTCTTCTTCTAGAGGATACGACTTGCCATTCGTGATCCGGGCTACCAGGAGTCGGATCGGATACTCTCAGAGAGTTCCTTCTCTCCTCCCGTATTTCCATGGCGATTTGACTTTTGAAGATTGGCGTCTCCATTTGAAGATTGTCTAGGAATGGTATATCCTTGTGATAAGTGGTAGGGTCGTACCTTCTCTTGGCCGGAGTCTGGAAAGGTTGCAGGTTTTCTAAAATAATTTCCCCTCGGTGGCTGGGATTTAATTCCTCGTCTTCGTCGCTCTGAACGCAACGCCTTTTCCTCGGTGTAATACCTAGCTGCAAGTCAGGGGAAATACCATTGCATTGGTCTTTTAAGGGACCGCTGTCTAGCCTACCGTCTCTGGGATTACCAGAAGCATCATGATTAACTATGGTCGATGATTCCCCTTTAGCATTTTCGGAGGCTTGGTGCAAATATCGCATGAGATTTCTCCTCGCATTGGCAGAGGTGCTAGGCTTCTCATTGTCAGTGCGATAAATACCTTTCCCCTCTTTGTTACTTGCTTTAGTAGATGGGTCATTTGAGGGGCCAAGGGGAGGAGAGGGGCATAATTGGTCAGTTACTTTTTGCTCAGCTTCTGCTACGAGGAGAGCAGCAAGTGCATGTATGGGTGCGGGGGGTGGGGCTAGCATAGCGTCAGTTTCTAGCATTACATTGGTGCTAGTGTCCATGGGCTGACGGATGTCAAGATGTGTGGTGAGTTTTTCAGCAACGAGAGAGTGTACTGGTGAGCGTAAGGGGTTTGTGCCGTTATTCTGGCAGGCCTTAGTACCATGCAAGTGTGTGTCAGTTGATAGAGCGGCGGGCTTTGTTGATTCTTTGATTGTATGGGTACTAGAGAGAGTCATGAAAGTTTTGGCGCCGGTTTCCTTTGTGTTGTCAGTGTTATTGTTTTTGTTTTTGAGCTCCAGCGCTCTTGCTGTGATTGCATGTGTGTTGTATGGAGAAAGGAAAGGCTGCGAAAGACTAAGCTCAGTGAAGTGCGGGGGGGAGGGGAAATTTTTAGCGCCAATTTTATTAGCATTATCATTGCCTTTTGGAGCAATTTCTTTGGCTGCGTCCATGTATGCGTTCAGGGCAGAAGCAAGAGGCTGTGAAAGGGGATATTTTGAGTTTGTGTGTGTGAGTGCCGTAGAGGATTCCGCGCCAGTTTTCGTGGCGTTCGCGTCAATTTCTATCCCCCTGGACTTTGAAAGGTTTTGTGGCCGGACTTTTTCAGTGCCCAAAGCAATTTCTCTACTCATGTTGGGGATGCCTACTGCAGCTAATGGGAGCACCTTCGGCTTGGAGGCCTGCTTTTGCTGTTTTGCATGCCGTTGACTAGGGGCAGATTTACCTAGTGGGTCCCGTCCCATCTTATCCAATGTCTCCAGGGTAGCGTCGTCATCTGATCCTATCGGGCCTTTTTTCAAAGGGTGCTCCCAGGATCCCAGTGAGGAGGACTCCGAGTCCGTGAGGAGGGTTATGAACTCACCATCTTCGTCCGAGACCCTGAGGCCATTTTTAGTTGCTCGGGGGAAGCGTTGCTCGTCACACAGCGGCATCTTAAACTCCTGATCCACCTCGCTTTGAACTTGTCACAGTCTATTTATTCTCCTTTAATTTCTCCACTTGCTATTTTACTTTCCACTTTATTTATTTAACTGGCTTTTAATTTATTTAATTTTCAATGGCTTTTTTTTTTTTTTTTTTTTTAACGTTGCATGTAATTTTTTTCAATGTCTTGATGGTTTTTCAATGTCTTGATAATTTTTTTCAATGTCTTGATGGTTTTTCAATGTCTTGATTTTTCAATGTCTTATTGGCACAGCTCCAAAGGAGAGACCAAATCGTTTATTTCATCCGCCTTTCTACTTTCTTTATAGCAGATTTAGCGGGAATTATTTGGCGTATTTATAGCTAACATTAAATAACAATTTATAGTTCTTAATTTGAACATCTGGCAGCCCGATCTAGTTATATACCGAATACTTAAAGCTTTGGTATTTTCGGTATATAACCCGACGGTTACATTGTTTGGCAGCAAGTTTAGTTTACATGTGTGCGGAAAAATTTAAAAAAAAACAAACGGAAACATAAAAACCGAAAATAACAAGAAAACAAGGTAACAGGAGATCTCGACGGGTACTAGCCGGATCTCTACATCCGCAGGAAGGCTCGGCAGCATAGCACCGGGCGGACAGCAGCATAGGCGAGGGCAGCAGGTCCCGCGAAGCTCAGCACGTGGAGACAGGCACATGGCAGGGGCGCGCCCAGAGGCAGGATCTAAGTACAGCTGCAGCATCAGGACAGGAACGTCTCATTGTAGTCATCAGTCAGCAGCCCACCGCAAGGCGCAGGAGGCAGGACAAGCACCTGCGAGCATGGCACAGGTAAGTCTGGATGTCAACAGGGCGATGAATGCTCGAAGTCGTCATATTTTAACTATTTTCTTCCTGTCTAGGAGCGGCAATTGAGGACCGCGGCACAACTGACTGAGATGACGTTGGCCGAGGAGCCAATCTCTGAACCTGTTCCCGTTCAAGCTGTCATCTATAGTCATCCTTCTGTTTAGCCCAAAAGGCTGTCTCATGCGGGGATGCAGCAACAGGGCAAGGACGCCTTCAGCCGACCGCCCACAACATGACGCCGCTGGCAAACCAGGCGTCAGGACATCTCAACAGCTACTATCCGGATCTCTACGTCAGCCGGAAGGATCCGCAGCATAGCACAGGGTGTCAGCAACATAGGCGAGGGCAGCAGGTCCCGCGACGCTCAGCACGTGGAGACAGGCCCATGGCAGAGGAGCGCCCAGAGGCAGGATCCAAGTACGGCTGCAGCAGCAACAGGACAGGGACATCTCGTCGTAGTCATCATCCAGCCGCCCACCGCAAGGCACGGGAGGCAGGCCAAGCACCTGCGAGCATGGCACAGGTAAGTTTGGATGCCCGCAAGGCGATGAATGCTTGAAGTCGTCATTTTTTAAATATTATCTTCCTGTCTAGGAGCGGCATTTGAGGACCGCGGCGCAACTGGCTGAGATGACGTTGGCCGAGGAGTCAATATCTGAACCTGTTCCCGTTCGAGTTGTCATCTTTAGTCATCCTTCTGTTCACCCCAAGAGGCTATCACAAGCGGGGGTGCAGCAGCAGGACAAGCACGCCTTCAGCCGACCGCCCACAACAAGGCGCCGCTAGCAAACCAGGCGTCTGGAAGCATAAAACAGGTGAGTTTGTCTTACCAATGAGGCGAAGAAAGTCAAGATCATCGCATTTCAAGTATTATCTTCCTGTCTTGTAGAACCAGCTGATGACTGCGGCGGATTTGGCTGTGATGAAAAACCGGCCGAGAGGCCAATTTCTGAGCCTGTTTCCGTTCATGCTGCTGTCAGTCAGCCATCCAGGCGCCAGTAGGCTCCTCAGGTTGCCGCTCACTTGGAAGGAGGCCCGCAGTAGAGTCAGCAACAGCCCTCTCGGCACTGCTGCGGCGTGTAAAGGACCTTTTGCCAGTGAAGATGCCGTCTTAGGTCAATCCGCCATCCCATGTGCCCAAAACCTCCGTTTTCCATCTCTTGGTCAACGGCAATTAGGCAGGACAAGCCTGGAGCAAGCTTCAGCCGCCCGATCACGCCAAGTATGGCGCAGCAAATGGGCCAATGATCCGCGAATATGGCCCAGGTAAGTTTAGTTTTGTTCGAAGTGCGAAACCGTCATATTTCATGTATTTTCTTTCTATATAGTCATTGGCGAGATACTCATGGGCAGGGAAGCCAATCCATTGGTGCGCCGCGCCCGTGACGATGAGCTCACCCGTCAGGACCTCCAGAGTTTGGATCCAAACAGGATTTCAGCAGCAGAGCAGGGACACGAGCGGAATCCATTTCAATGTCCCCATCCTCCAATCAGCAACAGCTTGGCGCAGCAGGCATGCTCAGCAATTTGCTAGCATGATACAGGTGAGTGAGGGCTATTAATTAAGGCTTCTCCTTGTTTGTTTCATCTTTGTTTCCTGGCAGGCATGGGAAGCCAAAGACGCGCCACGTCCTCAGAGACGAGTTCATCAATCATGACCCCAGAAAGCTGGCTGCAAGTGGTACTGCGGCAGCAGAGCAGGATCCGTTTCGGTGGTGCTAGTCGTCAGCCGCCCACAACTTGAAGCAGCAAACAGGCCGAGCACAAGCGAGCAGGCACAGATGGGATTAGTGTGTTCGCCGTCCTGAATCAATCCATTCTCCCCAGAGCCTGTAATCTCAGCAATTGCCTCTTGGTCACACACTTGGCGAGCGTTGCAAGGCGCGCTTGGCCATCCAAAGAGGCAAAGAAGATGCAATCAGTCGAACCCTATGTTGGATCCAAGCAGGAGTGTAGCAGCCGGCCCTGGGACAGGAAGCGGAATCCGAGTTGTTGGTGCCATCCGCCAGTCGACTATAGAAGCGTCGCAGCAGGCAGGCCAAGGGTCTGCGAGCATAGCACGGGTGAGTTTGACCAAGTCGTATTTACATATTATCTTCCTGAATAGTAAAAGCAACTTCTTTTCAGCAGGAGGTGTAGCCGAGCATGCGGGGAAAAAGACTTGTAGGCAAGGAAGCCAGTCATGTGGAGGCAGGCCTGCCAATCGGCCCCCTATAAGCCAGATCCAGGCGAGACTTGTAGCAGCAGACCAGGACAAGAAGCGAGATCCGTGTTGTTGGTCCCGTCCGTCAGCCGCTCACAACAACGGCGCAGCAGCAACTGCAAGCATGGGACCCGTAAGCTTGGGTATTCGAGTTTTTCCCGTTTAATAACAGCTCTTTCCTTTCAGAAGAAGCAGCCAGGACATGGAAGGAGCCAAAGGAGCCAGATCCGAGCAGGATAGCAGCATCAGATCAAGGACCAGGAGCAGAATCTATCCCATTGGCGCTATCCGGCAGTTGCGAAGGCGTCGATTTTCATGGATAATCAAACCGTGTCCCAGCAGATGTGGTACTACGGCTCAGGCTCGTAGCTCAGCAAGCAATCGACGATAGAAACATGCAAGGAAAGGAGTCATTAGTCTATCGGCGTAAGCTTATTTTGATTCTTTATGTGTTCGGCGTCGCCTTCATAATCGTGTATTAAAATTCGTTGGATACCGATAGGTTGACCCTGAAATTTTTCTATGACTTCTTCCCTAGTGATAATTCCCTTTCTATATCGTTGATTATAGAAGTTTATAGAGCTCTCACCCCATCTGACCGGAGGTTTCTTGGGGATTTTTTGTTTTTCTGCCTCCCTCAGGGCCCTTCGTTCTTCCTCGCGAATCTCACTAGCCACGTGTTCCAATTTCAGCAATGTAGGTAGTCCGTCTGTAAAATCCTTTTTAAGTTTGTTCATAATCTCCTGCTTTTGGGCCGTTGAGCATTCTTCATAGTGTGGGAGGACTAGCGGCTT
>VNJW01008640.1:0-13071 GCA_008042615.1 Drosophila auraria | reverse complement strand
TTGAATTTTATAATTATTTCCGTCGTCATTCTTTATAAATTTAAGCGCATCGAAAAACTCCCATTTGCTGGTATAATTGTCCGCTGTACCCTGGCCACTCTTTTTTTGCTTCACTCTGCGCACCTCTTGCAAAAATTGAGTGCGCAAATGGTGAATTTTTGTTTTTACTTCACCATCACTTTTATCTAAATTTTCAGCAATTTCGCGATAAGCATTTTCCTTTTTATGCTTATTTTTATAATCTGCTGAAGAGACATCCCATAAAACAGGGTGATTCTCATATAATTCAATTAATTTTATTGTTTTCTCGCGATCCCACATGTTGTTTTCTTGCTGCAATATTGCGACTGAAAGCAAACAGCACATGCAAACTAGCAAACAACTGACGCAACCAAGATAACGGTAAAAAAATGTATACAGACAGCAAGCAAGAAATATTGCTGCAAAAAAATTTTGCAAGTTCTTTGTTTGCAGCAAAATGATTTCACTCGTGTTTATACGTGCAAATTTGTTTGCAGCAATCAACTTGCTGCAAATTGTTTGCATCGTGTGTACCTAGCTTTATATTTCCGATATTTTATGTTTGGCAATCAGCAATCAGAAATACTACCTTCGTCTGAAGGAGAAATGGGTTGCGGAGAACAGGACATGGTCGCTTTAAGCGCACAGGAATCTTTTATAGATCTGCACAACAGGACCATAGAACTCCAAAACTCTGTAGTCGAGAGTTCCGAAAGAAAGAAAATGCAGCTTTTCTTTAGTATGCCATTTTGTAGTTGGGAGACAAATCCTTTGGATTTCTGGACCTCACAAAAATCAACTATGCCCATGCTAGCGAAGGTGGCATTGAGTTGCCTGAAACGGTTGGCTTTTGCCATAAAGTGTGTTGTTTGTGACTCCCGTAGTCGTATGACAGACCAGCATGTGACCGAACGAGTTTTTTTAAAATCATTAAAAACATATTTGTTTTCGAATTAATAATTAAAAGCAATAAGTACAAATGTATTTCATGAATTAATAATAAATAAGTATCATTATTAATAAAATTGAACACAATGGGCTGTGCTCTATACCATATCCTTAATAATTTTGTTATTATTTTTTTTGTTATATCAAAGAACGTAAATAAGAGTTGCTTGAGAGTGGGTATAAAATTTGTTTTTTAAAGTTCACTTTTTAAATAAAAACAAGTGGGAAAGCTACAGTCGAGTGTGACCGATTGTAAGATACCCTGTACCCAAAGCATTGTGGGTGAAATTAAACAGCACATGAACATGGAAAAAAGGAAATGTTGACAAATAGAACCAAATATTGCTAGGAACATGTTGGGCAACTCTCAAAAGCGACAAATGTTGCTATGAACATGTTGAGCAACACGCACGTGTGCGCTCTCTCTCTCTCTCTCTCTCTCTCTCTCTCTCTCTCTCTCTCTCTCATAAAGCAGGCTTCTACCCTTGGAAAGCAATATTGTAGCACAACTGCAATATGATAATTTCATTGAATTCGCCATTACTTGTAGAATTTGTATTGGATTTGCACACATTTAACCTTAACCCTTTAAGGACAAAGGTATCCTTAGATCTGTTTACTCAAAATAAATTATTTTTTTTTTTTTATATTTTTAAAAAGTAAATGAAAACTAGCTTTAAACAATATTGCCAAAAAAATTGCATGAATTGTAAACAAACACAGCTGACAGTATGGCCGTTTAGCCGTTTCGTATGGATTTTCGGTGAACGCCATAAAACCTGGTCACACTAGAATTATGAAACCCTTTCAGCTAGCTAAAGGTTTAGCGCTAGTGAGTACTAGGCTTAACAATTCAAATTAAACGCCGCCAAGCCGCGTCAAATACCTGCAAAATGAAGAAAAGTTTTATTTATTTACTTAAATTATGTTTTTCATTGTAGCGGGGCCAGCTCCCGATGCCGCCAAGCTGCTCCTGGCGAGCATTTTATTGCTAAATGAGTGCGAGCGAGAGGTGAATACACTTTTTCAGCGCCTCTTAGTAAGGTTGGTACGCAGATGAGAAAAGAGAAATACTAGAATATACTAGAATGAACATTGCGTTAGGTCTTTTAAATCGGATGAACCTTATCAAGGGAGGCGCGAGAGGAAGGAAATATTTGATAATACACCCGCGACCCTTGCGAAATGGAGAAAGGCAATAGGATACAAAGCCGTATGGCGGATTTCTCCAGCGGTGACAAATTAATTTATTAATACAATTAAAGAAAATCCAATTATGTGGGATCTTGACCATAAAATAAATAAAAATAAAAAACATTAAAATAAAATTAAGCCTTTAAAAATGAAATTTCACAGGGAAATAAGAAAACGGTCAAATTCCAACTTAAGAAATTAGACATGTTAATTGCTTCCCCTCTACTCGTCCCTGACCAGTAATCAACTACTGGGATTATTTTCTTAGTTGGTTCCCGCCCCAAAATGCTGAACAACAAGATGGAGAATGAGAGCATCGGCAGCACTTTCTGGACGTGATAGCGGAAAGGGCGCTGCTCCAAAGCAGAGGTGAAACCTACCTGTACAGTCGACACATTAAATTCCGAGTGGCCAAGGCTAATCGCAACTTCCAGGACTTTGTCCCGCTCCAACTGCACGTCGACTTCCTGCTGAACACCAAGAACACCAAGTGGACATCGATGGCAACGACGCCTTGGAGATCATAAACATATTCCCCCTGCCGGAGGAGATCAAGCAGCTGCCGGCCGAGGCAATTATATGCCATATGACGAGGAGCAGGAGCTGGCCGGACACACAAAGATGTCCTTCGGTCAACACTTTCCAGCGGGTCTGGACCAGCTCTCCAGCAGTGGAAGTAGCAGCAGCTGCAGAGCCAGAAGCAGCTCGTCCTCGTCTGCGGCATGGACGATGGCATGGAAAGATGAAACCCTTTTAGCTAGCTAAGGGTTTTGCGCTAAAGAGTACTAGGCTTAAGTGAAAAAAAAAATGTTTTTTTTTGCATTTTTTTCGCAAACACGTCCAAGGCGGAAATTTGATCAAAGCACCGAAATGTTTGGTTAGGAGAACGTTGTGGGAGCAAATTTTGGAGTGCAGCCTTAGTGAGAACTCGAGAATTTGGGACACGAATTTTAGTGCTTCACAGTGGAAGTTGACAACCACACAGTGGAAGGGGAAAACTTTAAAGAGAAGGCGACAAACAATGATGCTGTCCCGGAAAGAAAAGTAGAGCCGGAACCAGAAATTCCAAAAGTAAGCTCCGCCGAATCGAGCTCGTATTTTTGGAAACACTAAGCTATTAAAAATTTAATTATACGATAAAAGCTCAAACTTATTATTATAATAGGCCAGTTTTAACCTCAAACACCATATAAGGGTTAATACACATTTTCTATTGTCGTATACTTTCGTTTCTCTCACACGAACTTTAACAGCCGAACTAGGGCCTTGTTTTCCCGAACTAGACCCTATTTTTTCGACGAGACCACCTTCTATAACACTAGTTTACAAATTTATATATTTTTTTATATAAACGTTGAAACCCACTTTTTCCGACTAATTTTGAGCCGCTTAACACGCTTAACTCACTTAAAAAAATTTGCAAAAAACCGTTTCGAAGACATTCGCGAAAAACCAGATTTTTTATGTTACGCTACAAATATCGAAAACCGTTTGTCCAACATTCATCATTATTTGAATTAATTCACGGTTATCTTCTTTATTTTTTATTTCCCAAAAATCCGTGAACTACGAAGTTTTACAAACGATTTCATCAGTATATGTCATCATTAAAAAGCGATACGAAGGATTCTGGAATGAAGGAATGCTTAGCTTTTATGCCACGATTTTTTTTAATACATAAAATGTTTTTCAATTCATTATATCTCAAAAAATAATATTACAAAGCAGGCTTCTACCTTTGGAAAACAATATTGAAACACAACTGCAATATGATAATTTCATTGAATTCGCCATAACTTGTAGAATTTGTATTGGATTTGAACATATTTAACCTTAACCCTTTAAGGACAAAGGTATCCTTAGATCTGTTTACTCAAAATACTTTATTTCTTTTTTATATTTTTAAAAAAGTAAATTAAAACTAACTATAAACAATATTGCAAAAAAAAATTCATGTTTTTTTACTTTCAGCGCTTATATCTTCATTAATAATGCTCTGACCACAAAAGAGCTGTATGTTTTTGGAAAGGTGTATCTATTGCCTTTTGGATACTACTAATCTACTACTACTAATTTGTTGGACAAAAGGCTTTCGATATTTTTGGCGTAATATAAAAAATCTGGTTTTTCGCAAATATCTTCAAAACGGTCCTTTGAAATTTTTTTTTTATTGAGTTCAGCGGCTCAAAATTAGTCGGAAAAAGTGTGACTCAATGTTTACATTTTTTTGCTAGTGTAACTAGTGTAATTGTATCATGGATGCGACCTTTCCTGTCCCTTTCTTACACATGTATTTCTTACGGAAAAAAGGCGTTGCTGCGATTTTCGAGAGTTGAAGCTGATGCGCCTCTGTGTAAAAACACCATTACAGTACTAGTCCTTAATGTGGAATTTATAAAAGCCATAAAGGCAAGGCCCATTATATGCAATTTAACATATAAAAAACATTTCAATTGTGTTTTTATTGACAATTTTATTGCATATTATTTTAGTGGCGGCGATGGCGTTGGCGCCACTATTATTTGGCTTCAACTCCATTGCGTCAAATTACATTGATAACGCTCAATCAAATGCGTTTGAATTAATTTCTCTTTATAAAGTTTGTTTACAAAGCACAGCTGGAAATATAAGTCAGTGTGACCCCTTTCGACCATTATCTTAATTTTCTTTGGTCACATTGGTTTCCCAACGAAATATATCACAATTTCGCTCAAGGAATTCCGTAAGCAATTTTCGTGTATGTAAAGCCTAGTACTAAGATCAACGGAAACTGCTTACGGAATTTCGTGAGCGAAATTGTGATATATTTCGTTCGGGAACCAGTGTGACCGAAGAAAATTAAGATAATGGTCAAAAGGGGTCACAGGGGTTATGCGTTAAATCGCATATAATATGCCTCGCCTTTACGGCTTTTATTAATTCCACATTATCCTCAAGCGGGTCAAAGCGCTCCAATTGAAAAGCTATTTCCTCCTTTACCCCTTCCCCATCATGTTGCTTAAGGCTTGTACTAAGATCGACGAAAATCGCTTACGGAATTCCGTGAGCGAAATTGCGATATATATCGTTCGGGAAGCAGTGTGACCGAAGAAAACAAAGAAAATGGTAAGAATCGGTCAAGATCGGTCACACTGACTTGTATTTCCAGCTGTGTTTTGTAAACAAACTTTATAAATAAACTTTAAAAAGAGAAATTAATTTAACGCATTTGATTGGGCGTATTATTAATGTAATGTTCCGTAATGAAGTTGAAAACAAAAGATTGCCGCCAATAAAAAAATATGCATAAAATTGTCAATAAAACACAAAAATAAGTTAATTTATGTACTAAATTGCATATAATATGGTTTGCCTTTACGACTTTTATCAATTCCATATTATTCTCACGCCTGTCGAAGCGCTACAACCGAGCAGCGATTACCTCCTCCCCCTTCCCCTGCATGCTGCTTACGAAATATATGCAATTGATATAATTCGCTTACGGAATCACAGCTGTTTATAAGGCTGCAAACATAGTGCGCGCTGAGACGAAGACGAAGACGAAGCTGAAGACGATTTGCTTGTGTTTTGTGTGTTTGTGTTTGTATGATTGTATGAAATCGTCTTCAGCTTCGTCTTCATCTTCGGCTTCAGCGCGCACTATGTTTGCAGCCTTAGTGTCTTTTGCCAACCGTTTTTTCCGGTTCGCTCACGGAATTCCGTTGATCTTAGAACCTGACCAAACGAAATACCACAAAATTCTTCTTGCTCTTTTCGTTCTTTTCTTTTTATATGAAGTTTTCCGTGTATGGATTAAAATTAAAACTAACTATAAACAATATTGCAAAAAAAAATTCATGTTTTTTTACTTTCAGCGCTTATATCTTCATTATGGATTTTTTTCGTTGATGTTAGTTTGGCTTTACTAGCTTTAGTACTAGGCTTTATTTACGACGGGGAATGGATATTATACCCCAAAGCAGCTGATTTAACAAAAGCTGAAAAAATAAAAAGGAGTGCATTTGCACCAGCGCCCTGTACGGCTTTCAAAAAACGCTTATATTGGTTGCTGGGAAGCTTGGTTGAAAAGCGCAATTTTCTGGGGGACGTGTTAGTGGTGTTTCGGTGTGACCAGTCCCTGTGGAGGCGAAAATGCACGCGTGTGGCCACTTTGAACTATTTGGATGGAAAAGTAGACAGATCGACTACACTACAATTTTGTGTAAATAATTATTACACATTTCGTAGTAAGCCGTTAGTGCAATTAATGTAAACAAAGAGATATGTGATTTGCAAGCGCACTTGCAAGTAAAGGGAATACCGCACGATGGCCGACTCCTACTGTCTCACGAATTTTATTGATTTTTCGCTGTCGCTGTCGCTGCCACTGAAGCATCACAACCGTATCAAGGTGAGGAATTCACCAGAAATCTGATTGCAGACCACCCACTATTAACCACTGCTCTGCCCTCCTTTGCAGTACACTTGCTTCGACATATCCGACAGTTACATCATCTTTGGGGCCTCATCCGGATCGCTATACTTGTTTAATCGCAACGGAAAGTTTCTGCATTTGATCCCGAACAAGCATGGAGCCATTACCCGTCTCAGTATTTCGGCGAATAGTAAATATGTGGCTTTTTCAACGCAGCGCTCTCTGATCTGCGTGTACGCGGTAAACCTGTCCGCCCAGGCCACGCCTCAGGTAATATTTACGCATTTGGACCAAACGGTGCAGGTGAGCTGCATCCACTGGACACAGGACGAGAAGCAGTTCTATTATGGCGACTCTCGTGGGCAAGTCAGCCTTGTGCTGCTCTCCTCGTTCATCGGCCACAGCCTGCTGCTGAACATGACCGTCCATCCCCTGCTTTACCTGGACTCCCCTATTGTTCAGATCGACGACTTTGAGTCACTGCTGCTGGTGTCCAACTGCACCAAGTGCATTCTATGTAATACGGAGTTCGAGGAGTACAAGCAGGTGGGACTACGGTTTTTAAGAATCTTTTAAGCTTGGTAATATTCTTGTTATTTTTCCATTCCAGATAGGGAATCGTCCTCGTGATGGCGCCTTTGGTGCCTGCTTCTTCGTCTCACCGCAGGAATCAGTTCAGCCGTCTCGCATTTACTGTGCCCGTCCCGGCAGCCGAGTGTGGGAGGTCGACTTTGAAGGTGAGGTGCTGCAGACACACCAGTTTAAGGCCGCTTTGGCGACCGCACCAGCGAGGATTCACCGACCAGGAAGCGGAACCGACGAACTAGACGCCAATGCCGAGCTACTGGACTATCAGCCGCAGAACCTTCAGTTCGCCAAGGTTCAACGGCTGGGCGAGGACTTCCTCTTGGCTTTCACGGAACTCGGATTGTATGTGTTCGATGTGCGACGATCAGCGGTTGTCCTGTGGTGTAATCAGTTTGAGAGGATTGCCGATTGTCGATCTTCCGGCTTGGAGATATTTGTCTTCACCCAATCAGGCGCACTGTACAGCGTCCAGCTTCAGACGCTTCAATCCCACGCCGTTTCCCTGATCCAGCAATCCAAACTGCTTCCCTGCGCAAATTTGCTCCGCCAGCATGTACGTTATTTTGCAGACAAGGCACGCGAGGACTATGAGCTAAAACAGTTGAATCCGCTTAAGCAGCTGCTCATCGAGCGGCAGGAGTACGAGCTGCTGAATGATATATCCGTGATATTTGATGCCATTACCCAGTGCACAGGCAGTGCCTTAGACACGCACAGTTCCGGTGGCAGTTCCGCCACCACAGAGCGCAGCTTGAGTGGAGGCAGTGCGGCGAAACCAGCACCAACAGGAGTCTACGTTCTTGAGAATGCTTTTTGTGACAATTTAAAGCAGCCTCCTAAGTCTGGGCACTTTAAGGATGCCCTTCTTACTGTCACTGGGAAATTCGGCAAGAACATCATCAAATATAAGTTCAATATTTTCGCCGAGGAGCAGCAACAATTGGTTAGAGAACTAATCCCTGCCAGCGAGCGTTCGCTTCCCTTTAAGGACATAAAAGCGCGCTATGAATCGGGAGCTGAGGATCAGGATGAGGAGGAAATTGTCAGACGCTGCAAAAGGCCGGCTCCTCAGGCACCGCACATCAGCCCCGAGGAGAAAACCCTCTACAATCTCTACCTAATCGCCAAAAGCGCGAAGTTTAGTAGAACACAGTGCGTCGACCGATACAGAGCTGTGTTCGATGAGTATGCAGCAGGGGAATTGGTTAATCTGCTGGAGAAACTTAAAAATATGATGGTAGAGCACGGCGATACTCCGGAGCAAGCACAACGCAACTGCTACGAGATGTACTTCGATTATCTGGACCACGAGCTAATATGGGAAGTAGATGATGTCACGCGGGATCACATAGCTGCTGGATTTGTGTTGTTAAACGCTCCAGGCAATGCGGAGATCGTTAGGTGTGAGCACTGCTCCTTTCCACTCCGATTTGACACTTCCTGTCAGTACCATGAGCTTGGAGCGGTGCTCCTTCGGTATTTCTGGTCACGGGGAGAGCAGCTCAAGTGCTTCGATGTGGTTCAGGCTGTTCCGGCCCTTCTGGACGTCTTGGCTAAATTTTATCAAGCCGAACAGAATATAACCAAAGTGGTGGCAATTATCCTCAATTACGGCCTGCCAGAACTTCTGGCCGATGTGGGCAAGCAACTGAGCGTCGGGGCCTGGGCACGCTGCTTTGAGCAATTCGTAGAACTGCAACGCGGACGGCTGGTGTGCGCCAATTGCGAATGCGTCTCCGGTGTGGAGCAGGAGCAGCTGAGTCGCCACTTCTTCTACAGCTGGAACTGCTTCCTTAACATCGCGCTGGATCATATGGTCGCCGGAGATACGCTTGCTTTGATCTTCAAGTGGAGCTCATACATTCCGAACGACGCCATCGACCGGGAGTTCTACTCCCGCTGCCTGCTCAAGGGCTAGAAGATGGAGTTAGATGATATATACATATATATACGACACTACGTAGCCATATTTATTGTTCCCACTATGTAATCTCAAGCTAAGGCCAATACCAAAAGCATTTATTCTATACGGACATGTACACACTCAATATATGTATATTCTAAATAGGGAAGTGCATGAATATAAACGAGCGATCGAAATATTACTACTGTTTATCTATTTACTAAGGGGAACATAATCAACTATTTGAAAAAAAAAAAAAAATAATACAAATGTTTTTAAAACCGCCAAAAAGGTGATTCCAAATGGAAATCTCATGACTTTTGCTTCATGTCGCAAAAATGGGGAAAGCGATTGACGCTTGAAAAATCAACTATATCTCAGCATACACATAAAGTTTTGGCCCAAATTAATACAAAATTTCAACTGCCCAGCCTCATTTCTCTTCCATTACAAAACAAAACACCCGAGAAGCGATCGACGACTCGAAAAAGCGATATCCCCCGAAATTAGGACAACGATCTGGCAGCCACGAGCCAAACTATCGTATCCAACTATCACGTCAACGGCACATCAACAGCCGTGATTTTTGTTTTTTTTTTTCAAGGTGAGTTTGTAGAGTTGTGTTTCCCCTTTAAAACTAGTATTATATTTTTTTCTTTTAAAATTAAATTTGAAATGGCCTACTCCCAAAAATGTGTTATAAAAAACCGCGACCTTCATAGCAACTGGCCACACTTAAATCGCTCACGAACTCTTAAGATTTGCGTTGCCAGACTGTGCGAGGAAAATCGCACTTTCCCCTTGTTTTGATGCCTCAACCATTTCCGAGGCCTAAAACCCTGAAGTTGGGCATGCAGGAACATGTGATTTTCGGCGGAAAAGCTAAACAATCCTTTGAAGAAAGTTTTTGACCCAGTGCTGCCACGTTTTCAACAAGAATATCACCATAGCGATATTTATTTTTAATAAAAATATCGATATATTGATTTATATATTTCACATCCCTAATTTTTAGACACGCGTCTGAAAGCGGAGAAAAAACGTGAAATCGTTGGAAAAGCAAAATTTTCCAAGCCCAGCAGAGTTGCAAAGTGCTTGTAATTGTCGTGGCACAAGCAGGCCGATACGGAAACGTCTCAGTTTCAAGCCGAACAAAGAAATTCTGTGCGAGAATAAAAGCAAAAAGAAAGCAAGAAATCGAAAAAGTATAGAACCCAGGCATCGCTCAAAATTTCACACGAGAACGCAGTAGCTTGTGGAACGTAAGAAGTAGTAGTCGGAAAAACTAAGGAAAATCGTATAGACACCAAGTGCAACACAACCACAACGATCGTATACATTTTTTTGTCGGAAATTGCAAGTGTGCACCCCAAAAAACGCAGCGTAACAATTGCAAAATTTTCCTAAACGGAAAGAAAGAAAAAAAAAGCAACTGATTGGAGGATAATATGAGTAATGCTATTAACCAAAATGGCACAGGTCTAGAGCAGCAAGTAAGTAAAGTGTGAGGGGTGGAAATATACTATACATGAAAAAAAAGTAATGTTCAACTATACATATTTCTGAGTGAGTGGCCAGTGTGTGCGTGTGTGTGTGCGATGCGGCTATTGGACAATGTTCGGCTAAAAATTTATTGATTTCATAACACACTAATGTCTCGTATCGCTCTTTTACAACAGTGAATCCTATACATGCGAGTAATTGCTTGTAAGTGTGTGTGTGTCTATGTTCTTCTGCTTCGTCATTCCAATTTGTAATTTCTTTTGTATAATTTTTGCTCGCTTGCCTCCAAATTGATATATGAATGTGTATATATATGTACATATGAAAGTTTCCACTCGCCATCTACGTGTGTTGTATTGTGTGAGCAGTGCCGCTGTTCTAAGGCTGAGTGTGTGTTCGTGTGTGTCTGGTCACACTTCTTTCTGCTGCTCTCGCTTGCGCGCACATGTGGAAGCTGAGTGTTGTAAATAGGATTGCAAGGGGTTCAAAATTTAATTGGTCTACGTTAAAATGATTGTTTAGTCAGTAATACCCAATATGACAAACTGAACGAAAATTCGTTTCAAATATGCCAACTGCTTCTTTAAAATAACGTAAAATTTTCTACCACGTTCCACAATGTCTGAACCTACGTTCCACAACCGGGCTTACTGTTCCACCACCACAGCTGAGATTAATTTTCCTATGTGTGGGTGATTCGCTCCTCTGTTTTTGTTTTTGTTGTGTTGCTAGGCGGCCTCTCTTTGTGTAATAAGCAGCCTGTGAGTAAGAGTGAAATGGATGGGATGGCATCGAAAGAGACAGAGAGCGGCTCGTTGCTGACGAACGATATACGAAAATCAAAATTCAAAGCTCTAAACTAGTTGCGCCTCTCTCTTTGTTATATGTGACGGTGATTTTCGCTCATGCATACACTTGCCCGCATAACTCTGCGTACACCAAGAAAAAAAAAATTTTTCTGTGTTTGACATTGAATATCTCAGAAACCATTAGACATAATAAACTCATTTTTCCTCCATATAATTAATTAGACAATTGTCCTTAAAACTCATATTTTAAAAAAATTTTAGGTAATTTATTCAATTTTTTATGCATTTTTAATTGAAAGTATTCAAAAAACTGCAGTTGCAAAAGTCTGCGTACACTGTCAGTTAATCGATAATTTCGCGGGAAGCTTTTCGCAAAAATCTATTTTCTTCAAATGCACTTGAAGGTCTAAGCATGCATTGCAATTTTTATCACTTCTGACAAGATGGACATGAAGGGAAAGGAGATTTCAGCATCCGAAAGAAAAATAATTGTAAAATTATTTCTTGAGGGTAAAAGCTACCGGGAAATTGGAAAAGAAGTCGGTAGAGCCCATACCTCCATTCAGAAGGTCATAAAGAACTATACAACTTCAGGTTCAATCCTTTCAAAGCCCCGAGCTGGCCGTCCTCGCCTTTTAACGCAGAGAGAAGAGAGAAAATGCGTTCAACTGGTAAAACAAAATCCTCGTACAACGGCCCATGAGCTTAAATCAGAAGTCGAAGAACGATATTCCAAATCCGTATCGGAAGATACTATCCGGAGAGTGGTAAAACGAGAAGGCTACAGTAGCCGCGTAGCCCGTAAGAAGCCTTTTATATCGGACATAAATAGGAAGAAACGAATGGAGTTTGCTAATGAGCATGTTTCGAAGCCTCCAGAGTTTTGGAACAGCGTAATTTTTTCGGACGAGAGTAAGTTTTGCATTTTTGGAATAAAGGGCAAAAAGCTCATTTGGAGAAAATCAGGCACCGCGTTGGATAAGGAGAATTTGTGTCCGACTGTAAAACATGGAGGTGGCGGAGTAATGATTTGGGGCTGTATGGCGGCAGGCGGCGTTGGAAATTTGAAATTTATTGATTCCATTATGAACCACATGGACTATATGGCCATATTACGCGAAAACCTTCACCAAAGTGCTCAGAAGTTAGGCATAGAAGACTCGTTTTGGTTTCAGCATGATAATGACCCGAAGCATACAGCGCACAACGTTAAGCTCTGGCTTTTATATAACGTTCGAAACCAGCTAAAAACGCCTCCTCAATCTCCGGACATTAATCCTATAGAGCACTTGTGGGACCTACTTGAGCGCAGAATAAGAAAACACACCATTTCTTCAAAAACAATGCTGAAGGAAGTTATATTACAAGAATGGACCAACATTACATCCGAGGACACTCAAAAACTGGTGGATTCTATGCCGAAACGCTTGAGGGAGGTTCTCCAAAGAAATGGCTATCCAACTAGCTACTAAGACCCAATTACAAGGACAAGAATACCTGTGTACGCAGACTTTTGCAACTGCAGTTTTTTGAATACTTTCAATTAAAAATGCATAAAAAATTGAATAAATTACCTAAAATTTTTTTAAAATATGAGTTTTAAGGACAATTGTCTAATTAATTATATGGAGGAAAAATGAGTTTATTATGTCTAATGGTTTCTGAGATATTCAATGTCAAACACAGAAAAA
>VNJW01008629.1:0-13577 GCA_008042615.1 Drosophila auraria | reverse complement strand
AGTATATATGTCGGAACGGTCGAAATCGGACCACTATATCCTATAGCTGCCATAGGAGTGATGGCGAAATTAATGTACAAAAATTTTTAATTTCTCTGTTTTTCAACGAATTTCTATAAATTTCGAGATATAGTCATTTTTTATAGTTTTAGAATTACGGTTTTAATTTCATTAAGATCGGACAACTATATCATATAGCTGCCATAGAAGGGATCCGTCGATTTATATGAAAATGTAAAATTCTACATGTAAAATGTAAAATTCTACATGTAAAATGTAAAATTTACAAAATTTACATAATTTGACATTTTTTTTTACATTACCAAAATGGATCGATTTTCAATGATCCAATTGCTGACTGCAAGGGTATATAAACTTCGGTTTACCGAAGTTAGCTTTCTTTCTCGTTTGGATTTCAGTTGATAAAACCAATATGGGAGTATATAAAGAAATATATAGAAAAATTAACTATGTAATATCTTTGCTAAAATAAGAATTTTTACAGCAATTCCTTTAATAAATGTGACTTCCTCTAAATCTATTAAATTTTTCTAGTATTAAAAATACAAAATTCCTAATTAATAACCATAAAATGCCACGCAAATTGTTTGCCGCATAATTCACTTCTCACAGGTGAGCATCATCATTATCTCCTCCATCTAAAACCATTTAATACATCATCAGAAATCATGGCAAATTAATTCGCTATCCCATCGCTTGGGCGGACGTTGCGTTGCCTTTTGGTTTATCGGACAACTATATCTCCCGGCACATTCACACGCTCCTATATAGCTACTATATGCACATATCAATTTTATTTTGTTTTTATTCACACGTCGCGATTTATTTTTGGTTCGGCGTCAAGAAGTGCATAACTTGGCCACGCTCCAACCAAACGAACCGATTCTAACTCAACCCACGCCACCCCGTCGAATAATACAATATAGAATAGTGGTGTACGGAATATATTTCACCAGACAGACATATTTAAAAAGGCATTTTTTATGAGCAACAAGTGTGAGATAAAGTGGACAAATAAGCCACAGCGAAAAATATTAAATATTATTTTTATGATAGTGAGCATGGAGACGGTGCGAGTCGAAACTATTAGCGAAATGGTGAGGCAAATTTTTAAAAGGTATTTTTAAAAAGATATCTAAATCAAAAGAAATGTAAAAAAACATTTTGAATAAATCACGGGCGGGCACCGAATGTGAAGCCAGGAGCCTGTAAAGAAAGCTCTCTGCTGATCAGCTCTCCCAGCAAACTAAACCTAAACTAAAAAGCTCTGGGAGCTAATAAGGATCATGTTCATTCAGTATTTAGAATCGTGGACATTCTCTCATCACGGACGAAACGCACTGTACACTTTTTATTTATTTTCGCAACTCCCATTAAAATATATAGACCAGATTTATATTTAAAGCGGCGCCCACTTTGAATTGATAATTTTGTTAAAAGCGCTCGGACATTAGCCACTCTCTGGCTGGCCGCATTAATCTTCCGACAAAGATTACCCCCAGATTATTATGGTCTTTAATACACGCGGGCCAAGTGTGTATGCGTTGTTGTGGCGGCCATAAATCCATGCCATAATTATACCACTAAAAATATACAAGTTGTTGCATTGTTTATACGCCGCAACCGACAACTATGGCTACATCCATAAATTCCATTTTGCCGCTGGTGTTTCCGGTGATTTTGCAAAAATAAAACAAAAACTAATATCAAAATCTAAATTCAGGCACATTGGCAGAATATTTCTGGTTTCTCTTGAGGTTAATTTAAGTAGGTAGAAAGAGCTTTGATCGCCTTACGACACAAATTTATAGTTGACATTTATATCGTGGGGAATACATCTCTTGAAACGTGTCCATTTATCTTTCTCTTGAGGAACAGCACATGTCTTCTACACGAAAATCTGGTTTCAACTGGTTGGTGTATCATTCGAGTCAATTTAATTGGTTGTTAATAAGAAAATTAATGAAAACAAGCCATAATTTAGAGGCTTTAGGGATTTGCAAATATTTGTTTATGTTCATAAATATGTTTTCCAACGAATTAAGCTTAAAAAAATTTAAGAAATCTCATTTTCTCAATGGAAATGCACTATTTTCTTTACTTTTTGCGTTTCTCCATTGATTGCAAACATATGGCGTGATAAAGCGAGAGGATAAATAGAGACTGCGGTCTGTTGAAGACGCGTGCTCCAAGATTGATGTCACGATATCGTGACGGGGAAATGATTCACTTTCTTTCTCGTCAATTTAGATGGATCTATGCAAATTCCTGAAAACCACTCGCCGACTCTGACGATTCAATTAATAAAACATTACCAGCCTGGCACACTTGACAAGCACCCATAAAATAAAAGCTGCCCGGGAAAGTGGGGAGGAAAATGTAGGGAAAATGGAAAAGCACAGGGTCGTTAAAAACGTGCAAATGCAACGGCATGTGATGGACAACATTCTGATCTCGACCAGGCCTCCCATAAAACCAACATGAATTATATATACATTTAAGTTGAATGGCGCGGAGAGTCAGGCAGCAGCAGCAGCAGCCAAATTCATAAGTTTTCATTAGCGCCAAGATTTACACGGCGGAAGAGCCATTAAAACGTCCCCAACTATTGACTTATGACCGCCAAGAGGTCCACATTATGTCTGCCCGCTGGCAGCGGGACACACACCCAATTATCTGGCAACATGCAAGCGACATGAAAAAGGAAATAGAATCGTAAACATTATTTTTAGCTCCTGAAACTCTAGCAGAGCGAGGGAAATAGAATTCTAGAAATGTCTATAGTATCTTGGACAAGCACGAGATGCTGGGTTTAAGCCGCTTGGCAAACGGCAGCGGCAACGCCACTTCATCTAATGAACCGACAGAGCGCACATCGGGCGTATACGCAATATGTGAAAATTGAAACTTTATTTACTGTTAATAAAATACAATCGAAAATTCATTTATTTATCTATGGCACGCTGCGAAGAAATTGTAGCGCAAATATTTGCAATTCAATTGCAGCGGCAACAAAATGCACAATACATTTCGACGACAGCAAAAATCAAATCGAAATAAAATATAAAAATATCTGCCAGCTTTAGCAATGGCTGCTGCCTGCTGCTGCTGCTGCTGCTGTTGCTGTGCTGTGAAAAATATTCTAGGAAACGGACCGACAGACAGACCAATAACATTTATACGTAATTTTTTTTTTTCCCGCAAACCAACACAAATGTTTCTAATATTTTTTGTATTTTGCTCTCTCTGCTGTTGTCACTGGAGTTGCATTTACAGCTGAATTGCTCTTAAGTCTACTTAGAATATTAGCTTTTAGAAATAAAATATAAAATAGAATTGGTGTGTGTTCACTTACAGTTTGACTCATGCTAACAACTGTTTTTGCCCCCAGACAACCACAACACAACAAACTTACCTAAAACGAAAAGAAAAGGTAAATAGAACATATTCTTTGTTGTGGGGTTTTGGGTTTAAGGATATCCTTAGCCTATTTAAACACTACTTTATGGGATAGGGAAGCAGTAGGGGGTTATAGTAGGGTTATAGGCAGAACAAAACAAAACAGAACAGAGACGGAACAGAGGCCAGAGAGAGATCATCATGCAAACTTCCGCTGCCAGCAGCACAATTGGCAAACTTTTATTTTTTTGTAAACCACTGACCCTATTTATATATTATTGTTTATTTTCGATTGTTGTTCGCCTTTCGTTGTTATTCGAGACGCGTTTATTTACATAAGCGCAGCAAGATTCTTTTTTAAGCGAGAACAAACAGAGTATCGTGTGATAAATGAGAAATCTACAATACATTTCTACCAAGGAAATTAAGCAAAAAAGTAGATAAATAAGCAGCAATATAATAGGATCGGTGATGAAAACAATAGATCAATGGGATCAAACATAAACAAGTTGGTAAAGTTAATATAAACATTATGAAGAGTAGTTTAAATGGCAAATCAAATGACTTCTTTGATTTTTGTCAGGGTTATTGGATTTCTTTAAGGACTATTACTATTATAACAATGTTATAGAATTTAAAGAAATTTTTAAAGAACCAATGTAAGTAGATTAAATGTAAATTCATTTTACTTATAAGGGACTCCTTTTAGCACTCCTTCAGCATTCCAACCGAAGTGTTGGAGCAAAGAATTTCCGTCCTGGGCTTTTAAATCAAACTAAATGCGCTCTCCTTTCAATTTTTTTAAAGCAATACCAATATATTCTTCTGAAAAGTTACCTTTAATATCAGTTAGTAACAAAAAAAACTAACGTTGACCCGAATAAAGTGAGTCAGTACTATAATCAAATGGGTAAATATATCAAATTCATTCACACAGCTTTTTACTGGACTCTACAAAGTGGCAAACGGAAATCTTTCCAAGCGTTTAATAGTGTGTGAAAAGGTAATTTGCATGAACACCATCCACCATCACACACACGTGTTAAACCTTTTCCCATGTGTTGTTTACATTGTTGTTGTTGCTGTGCTGTAATCGTTTCAATTGTTGTTGCCCCGTATCTTTGTTGCTAATAAATCGCTTATCTAATTTGTTGCTATTTACCTGCCTGGCTCGCCTTTGCTGGTGCTGTTGTCCGACGGCAAACACGAATATATATCATCGAAAAGACCACGCACACGAGAGAGCTCCCCAACAATTATATATGTTTATACATATATATGGGACTCATCCTTATCTAAAATGCCCAAGCTTTCCCATCTCGCTTTTACACGCTCCATTCCCATTAAAGCGGCACATTTAAAATCTGTGCTAAATTTTATTGATTTTTACGAGCATTTAGGCGCGCCTAATGAGCAAGGCACACTTCAACGCAACTGGCAACCAACGAAATACTACTACCATAAATTATGGATTTGATAAGGGGAGAAAAAGGGGTAAAATCGAGAGTGAGAGGGATTGGTTTGCGTGAGTGACCAGCAGACAGTTGATGTTGTCATCGAAGTTATTTAATATTTGATTAGCTATATTCTTCTTCGGAAGGCAAGGTTCTTGGGGGCTTAGTTCTTGGGAAAACAACTATGGATTTTATACAAATATTTCTGCAGAACTAAAGCTAGGAATTTAACTTCCATAAAGGTTATTATATATAGGAGGAAATGTCTAAAATATTGTTTACTTATTGCTACAATACAAATCTATGTATTTATTTATACATAATGTATTCCTCGAGCTCAAGAACATATTTTTTTAACCTTAAGTTCATTGCCTGCTCAAGTGCAGGCTCTCCAGCCATCCAACAACTATCAACCAAGGGGCCAAGTCGCCTTCAACGTCTCGTGTAAATATTTATTTTCTAGTAAGCACCCCTCTCTTAGCTCCACTGGATCTTGTGTTGCCCATTTAGCACAAGTTTTGCATATTTGATTCCATGACTGAGAGGCCAAGCACATTGACATCCACCGTGGAGGAGAAGAAGGGACCACCCCGAAAAATAGTTTTGGGTCCAAACGCAGACAAAAGGGCCGTGAGCCCTACACTACTGCTGATGGGGAGATGAAAGGAGTAGAAATTGGCCCCTGGCTGGCAGCATGCCCGATTTTGGATGACATCGAGATGAGAAAAATGCCAAATACTTGGCGCACACAATGCCAGAAATCTCAATTATTTAGCCAAACATGTGTTAGCTGTAGCATTGCTGCATAGTCGGCAATCCCTCAGATACGCGTGCTATACGATATACGCAAAGAAAGCAACATCTTCGGGAAAGAAGAACGAGTGGTTTCCATCGTGTAAGGCGACAGGCGACCATAAGTCAAATTGAAATCTTGTCAGCAGACCAAGAAATGATCTCTAGCCAGACTAAAGAAATGCTCGAACATAGAAACCAGATGATGAAAATGCTGGCTGACTCGGGGCCGGGGCGAGAAATGTTATTTATTTGCAACAGAAATTTAATTGAAAACACAAATAAATAGTGTGGCAAACATAACCCAGAAAGCAAGTCAAATATGCCAACCAAATGCAAGGCAAAAATCAATTTGCCATAGTGCAAATGAAATAAAATTGGCAAATATCAAATGTCGCTCACGCAAAATACAAATAAAAGTGCAAATGAAAATTGGACAAGAAAAATTAAAGAAGCAAATCAAATAAATGGAGTTGGCCAATGGCTACTAGAATTTTCAGCTTCTGATTAAATTTCTTATACTTTATTAAGGAAAATTGGGTTTCCTTTGCAGTAAATGATGTCTGTGGAGCGCACTCGGCCTCATGACTTGCCAGTCTCGTTGTTCCTCACACACAGACAGCAAATATTTCTGGCATTTTCCGGCAACACATCTACCACATACTCTACTCCCTCCTCCTTGACCAAAAATGCAGTGCATTATGCAAAAGGACCAGCTTAAACTTCATTTAAAAATGCCACCGAGTGGAAAACAACCTTGGAGAAGCAAACATGCAACACCCAGGGCCACGAGCCAAAGAGAGCAGCAAACCACAGGATTTAAGGGCAACATTGGTGAATAAGGCAGCAACATCTCCAGCGAAACGAGCAACTGCAGGCAGCAACATGAACAGCAGACAACAGCAGCAGCAGCATCGTCATAACTAGCAACTGCAGAAAATTCAGCAAAAAAGCCTGGCAGCAACAGCATCCGAGTAAAGATTGAATACAATACACAAAAGAGCCAAATTCCATGCCAAACAATAACAACAAGAATAAGAAAGAAGGCAGTCCAAGGGCCTCGACCATTAAATACCCAATACTCCAAGATTAAAGCTTTAAAACTTTATTCAGGTAATAGTTTAAGCAGTGGTGGCTAGGCAATAAATTGACATGTTGAAACTGCATTTTTATGAGTAAGAAATAGAACAAATATATGAAAATAAAAATAACTTACATTTTTGGTAGTATTGTATCTATTTAACTATAAAAAACTCAAGATTTAGCCACAAAACTCATTCTACAAGTGCATTCTCTGCATTCTGTGCCTGAGCTTTCAAAAGCCGGTCAGAGAAAACTATAATATATTGCTTTAAAAACGCATTTTACAGGGGTGATGCTTTATTATTATAATCTCAATATAAATCGTATATATAAACATCATCACGGCTCTCTCATCATACCCCTTCGAACTCAGTAAGCACCGGGTATTAAAATTGTACGAGGAAATGCTTAACACAAACACAGTGAAAAAGAAGAAAATCTGAGACACCGAGACGGAGACACGGAGTGCAAGAGCAGACGAAGGCGAATCCGAGGCGAAAATCTCCGACCAGAGACAAATGTGGGTCGAAAGCGCAAAGTGCAACAACTCGCACGCATTGCAGCAGCAGCCGCAGCAGCAGCCAAAGCGGAGACGCAAAGAGGAGGAAATCCCGGGAAAATGCAATGCCGCACGCGCCTCCGCCGGAAAATGTCTCGGGGAATGGGGGCGAAAAACAAAGGCAAAAAACTAAACCACTTTTTTGGCACTTGCTGCTTCTGCTGCTGCCTGAAGCTCGGAGGAGCTGGAGCTCGCAGCCGGCTGGCTGGAGAAATGTTGGACGTCGAGCAGGGAACCACTCCTCCTTCTCCACGCCAAACGACATCACGAATTGCCGTTGTCGTTGTCGTTCTTGTTTTCGGTGTCTGGAGTTGTCTGGGGCTCCTTGAACAGCTTAAGTGAAATTTAATGATATCTTCTCGCAGGCCAGGCCAGGCCAGGAAGGGAAGCAGCAACAGGTGGTGGTGCCTGCTTGCTGGCTTGCTTGTTTTCACAGCGCCTGCTGTTTGGCTAATTTGTTGAATTAAAGTTTTTGATTTTATTGCTGATAGTTGGGCCCAGACCCAGGCAGCCGGCTGCAACAATTGGCCAAAGGAAAATTGAATAAAAGGGACTTGAAGCATTTAAAAATGTGCGGAATTCAAACAATTTGAGGAAAATTTGATTTTATGTAGTAAAAACCTGATTTTTTAGGTAAATAATGGACATAAAATTATTAAAACTAGGTTAAGAGTGTATCTTGGAAAAAAAACATGGGGAAAAATGTATAAGAAACTGAAGCACTCGTAAGTAAATTCTATTTTAAAATATGAAGCTTATTCGTGGTAAATATGTATGTTAAAAATTTCCAGATACTTTTGCTATTCAAGAAACAAAATAAGTTCTTTTCTATGTTTATTCATTAACAAATAAAATACCTTTTCATTCTGAAAATTTATTTTTAAATAGTTCCCAAAGCTTTATAAAAAGACTCTGAAGTTAGCGTCTAGAAATATTTCTTTGTCTTGTGATGGCATTATTTAAAAATTATTAATATTTCTCCACCTGCACATAAATACATCAAGTTTATAGATATGACATTTTGCCGGTGAAAATTGCCTCATTGCTTGCGAGTGCCGGAGTGCGTGGGCTACATTTCTAATGACTCGCTCTAGGTGATGATGTCGCCGCCGCGCCGTATTCATCGCATTCGCATTCGGATCCGCATTCACCCACAGAGAACAGCGCAATCGGAACAGTTTATTTCGTTTAAGAGCAATTGAAATAAATTCTAAGGCAAAATTGCCCCGGCTGCGAAAATGCCACGAAAGGCGGCGGGATGAGATGGTGGAGCAAGCAAGCTGTGTGTTGTAGTAGCCCCTCGGCAACTCTGAGATTTTTGTCTTGCCCGGGCTAATGTCCAAATGCACTTAAAACTGCTGAGGCCATGTAAATGGGCTTCTCAATGAGCTCCCATCCACACATTTGTGTCGCATTTCATAGTTTTGCTCCAGCACTTGAGGGCAGTTTGGGGAGTTTCAAGTAGTTCATTATTTCCCATCCGAAAAAACAACTGAAATGGGAAACGCGTGGGAGTCTAAAGCAACAGACAAAAAACAATAGGAAATAGAAAAAAACTCATAATGGAGCTAAAGCCCAATGATCTGATGCTGTGGCTGCAAAAATTATTTATCCAAAAGCTCAACATTTATTTGCACTGCCCGCTCGCTCGCTCGCTCGCTACTTCTCCCTGAATTTCATTGTTTTTGTTTGGTCGGCGTCATTATTTAGCTAAAAAAAATACACAAAATACAAAACCACCATGTTGACAGAGCAACAAAAGTTGTGCGGTGGTTGGGCTTAGCTTGGTCTCTTTTTTCCGTTTTTGAGTGCATTTGAAGCGGCGTTGTCGGAATATGATGACATTAAATGGAATAAACAATACATAAAGATTGTGGACACCGAGAGCTACAGTTTCGAATATTTAAATATATGAATGTGCTGGTTTTCAGTATTGTAATTAAAGAACATTACTCGGTATTTGAAGTTGAAACCATAAAAACTAGAAATGAAATTTAAAGCGCTCTATTTGAATTGAAAGATAATAATAAAAGAATCTAATGAATGAAATCCTTTTAAATACTATAAATTTAATTCAGAAAAACTGCTTTGTAAATTTATTTACTGGTTTTAGGCACTCAAATGCTAGTTATTAACCTCTTTACATAAATTTGCAAAGATTACGGTTTAAACTTCCATAATTTCCACTTAAATGCGTATTTTAAATAGTTTATTTAGTCCCTTCTTACAACACTTATTTGGCTTTCATTTCTTTCTCACGATTCTTTTCTTTTCATAATTCCATTGAAGTCAATTACAAACACATTTTGGCGGGGAGCTCACGCAACCACCGAAATGCAATTGCAATTGTAAGACAAACTTCAAGTGCAGCAGCAGCTGTTGCCTCAAACCAAACCCGAACGGAGTCCCAAAGTCAACTATTCCCTTCGTTCCCTGGGTTGAGGACAGGAGAATTTACCCCAGCAATGTGCGTGTCGTCCCTAAGCAAGTTTAACTACTCGTACTCTCCTTGGTATTTTCCCCAGACCCGGGAAACCTATCCGAGCGCAGTCTATTTAGCATGCAGAGGAGCCAGTCGCCCTCTGTCTGCGCAAAAATGATATGCAGCAGCAGGAGAATCAAATAAAATAAGATAAGACGAAGGAAAAAAATAGAGCCAAGACATGAAGGCCAAGTTTTGATATATGCAGTGCGATACGAGATTGTAGAGGCTTTAAAAAGGAATCTGTTCGGTGATTAACTCTTTTTCTACACGCTAGAATAAAATTAGTTAATTCAAGCAAAAGAAAGTAAATTAAAAATGTTGGGAAAGTTGCTTTCTAAAGCTCAAAAATGTATTTAAGTATTTATTCATTGAGTTTTGAATGTTATAAAAATATTGTTCATAAATAATGGATACATCTCCCTTTTAATTTGGTAAAAAATATTATTGAATATTTAAAGTATTTAAAGCTTTAAAAAAGGGTTACAAAAAAATTAAACACAATTTTTAAGACCCCTTACTGCTACCGAAACGCACTGTCTTTGCTGTATGCTCAAGAAATATTTTTAATAACTGCCACAAAAGTGCAGGCAGCAGCTCAGGCAGCCACCTTTTCACATTCAAAGTCAAAGTCGAAACGCCTGAATGAATTTATGTGACAGCTGCCCCCCTCATAGATACTTCCGAATGTCTTAAAATAAAAGGGAAATCAGATAGAAATATATATGTATATGTATATATGGGTAGATTTATGTGATAAGATTTGCAGCTGATTTACTCACCCACTTTAGAGGAACCCACACATGTGGAGCCGCATTCAGCGCTGGCTGGCGCCTTCTAAGTTTAGTGATAAATGATTTTGATTTCGGCTCGATAGCAACGCTTGATACCGCGACAAAACTAACTATTTCAAATGAGCCATAGGCGGAGGGGGAGGGACAACCGACAAAATCGAGGCATACAAATTAGGAAAACTAAAAATAAAATACACTATATAGCCGATAGGGTTATTTATAGACGACGGGATGGTTTGTTCTTCTCCTCCTGCACCTGATTAAATTTATGAGAACACAAATTCACTGGAAATCAAGCAAGTAATTGGCCGGCGATTTAATGGATATTCAAAGAAATTAATTTCCTCGGACAGAGCACTCTAATAAATTTGCATTTGACATTCACCTAAGGCTCGGGGATTAAGACATCTCACAGTAGATGTCAACACAAAAAGATTTGATATCTTTTTGATTATTTTTCAAACACACAACAAGTAGTATTATTTAGCAATATATTCTATGCGCTGTGTTGGCCTGGCTTGCTGCTGTGCTTGCCAACTTGGCCAAATCGAGGGACTTGGATTTTGATTTGGATTTGGATTTTGATTTCGATTTCGATTTAGACACACTGACACTGCACACGACACTGCTGTTGGATTGGTGGTGTTGGTTTTGGTTGTTTTTATTTATTTATTTTTTTGGTGGTGCTAGTAGCTAGTAGCAGTGGCTGTACTAGTAGAAGGGGGAGCGGACGGGCGCCTGTAAGAATCGAAAGAGAACAAAACAATTCCGATATGAGACAACAGTTATATATCAATATATATCTTGGGGGTTTCTGGAGGTGGTGTTTGATTTGTACACAAATTTATATATGTATATATTGATAATGCAAGGCATGGATCTTGGTTAAGCTTGCAAGAAGAAAGTGGGACAGACACAGAGATAGAGATATAGATAGAAATAGAGAAAAGGAGACAGAGAAATAGAGTGGAGAAGTTCTGGGTGAGAGGAAAAATAGTTGGGAAAACTTTTTGTTCGGAAAATGAGCTGAGGAAAACTTTGACAAAGTAGCTTTATTGAAAAAGAAGCCAGGATGGCTTTATACGAGCAGCCTTTTTATGCAAATTCCCAGGTAATGACATGAGACCATAATATACCCGGCACACAGCTCGTAAAAATCAGTGCATACTCTGCAATCTCGTTAACTGAACTGAACCAAGATTTTTATCCAATATTCGTATAGAAAAATGAATACTAAATCTTTTTCTTCTAGGGAATAGAAATTTCTATCCTTAGATCTGATTGGGCAAAAATGAAAGAGAGTTCCTTCTTCAGCTTTATAACTTCCCGAGATCCGTATGATTTTAGGCAAGAAAAGGATATACGAAACTAAATATGTTAGCATCTGATTAGAAAAACAATAAAGGCATTTACTACTTGTTTCACAGCTTTCTTAGAAGAATTATAAAGAAGAATTGCCTTGGCTGGATAGAATAGAAAAGAATATAATAGAAGTCCTCGCCCATTCCCCATGGGAATGTGTGAGCATATTTATAGAATATTTTTATTGTGAAAATGGCATCTAAAATTATTGTATAAATGTTTAGAAAACATTTCAAAATAGCGCAACACCCACGATAAAGATAGGGCCCCCAGACTGGCTACCAAAACAAGAGACGGGAATTGAGAGAGAGACAGAGAGAGAGATAGACAGAGATAGTGTGCAGAAGAGAGAGAGGAACAGAGAGATGGCAATAAAACAGCTTTTAGGGACACAGGCAGAATATTATACATATATAGTGAGGGGTGGGTGGTTGAGATGAGCCAATAAATAAATAAAATAATATACAAAACAAACCGAAAAAAAGTGGAACGACACAACAACAGCAAGCGCATAAAATACTATTAATATATATAGTTTTTGTATGTACACAGGGATATAGAATATAGCATTTGAATATACATCCATGTACAGCAAGGATGTGTGGCGGTGTGTTCATTGATCTGAGTGATTATTTGTTTATCTACAGTCTGATTTGTTTGCTTGATAGTTTTATTTGGTTGTTAACTTTTGATGTGTTTATGTGGAGGAAATTGATAAAATATTCGATTTAGTTTATTACTATTGATGTAGAGATTATGGCTTATACATAGTTACAAATGTTGTATATTATCTAGAAGTGTCCTTGGGCACTCCTTAAGATTTCTTGACACTTCCCCTTAGCGAACCCTTGACATTTGTGTCCGGGGATAACAAGCAAATTGCACCCCTAATTACACACAAGCAACACTTTTACTTCCACCCTTTGAAACCCTTCCTTCCTTTTCTTTTTTTTTTTTAGCCCGGCAACCGAAGAAGCTGAACAAATTCCAGCCACCGAACAGCTGTCGTCTCACTTTCTTATCAATCAAACGGCAAACACTCGCAGACAATCACACACAATCTTACCGTATAGGTAAAGTGTGTGGTATTTAAGTTGTCAAGCTTATGTTTGACACATACGTAGGCTGCTACATATATTTCTGGCCTAATAATGAAAATACGAATATTTATTAAGGAAAATAGTTTTATTGTTTTTCAAAATATTCTCCATCAAGATTTACACACTTTTGCATGCGCTCAAACCAATTTTCGAAGCACTTTTTCCACTCTGATTGACACACCTCAAAAACATGGTTTTTGAATGCTTCAACAGCATCTTCTGGCGACGAAAATCGTTGACCACGCATTTTCTTCTTGATGTGAGGGAATAAAAAGAAGTCATTTGGTGCCAATTCAGGACTGTACGGCGGATGACCCATCAATTCGACGTTTTGGCCAGTCAAAAAGGCGCTGGTTTAAGCCGATGTGTGAGAGCTCGCATTGTCATGGTGCACAATGATTCGTCTTCCCTTGTTCGTTTTTCGAATTTCACCGAAGACTTCAGGCAAACAAATGGTGGTGTACCAATCAGAATTGACCGTCCTACGTTGCTCAAGAGGAACAGTAGCCACATGACCAGTTTTTGCGAAGA
>VNJW01008627.1:0-13672 GCA_008042615.1 Drosophila auraria | reverse complement strand
TTTTGCTCACATTAATCAATTCAATTTGTATTTCAGGAATGTACTTCACCATTTATGATCGGTATCCGTGCAATGAAATTCTATTGGAATTGGCTCTCAGCAAGAGAATCCAAACTTGCGAAACCGATGGCAAGATCATTGTCACTAATACCAATTTTCATGTGGACAATACCGATTTCTTATTAGAAGGTTTTGATATTGCATTTTGATCAAATCGACTTCAAAATATTCGGAAGTTCCAAAATATCATTTTAATTCTTAATTGGATGTTACTGCACATAATCAGGGAATGTTTCAAATCTTCTTTCATTCAAAATAAAATGTTTCATTTGAAATAGAACATCGTTTGTTTGCATTATGAAAAGACGTCGACAGTTGGTAGAGTGGGGGATTTTCCCCCACTGGGCGATCCTAGTAACATTTTATTAGTTTAAATACATTAACAGGATCTTGTTTTCCTTGAAAACCGGCTTTTTGGTATTTAATTATAAATTTCACAATAGTATTTTGAGCTTTTTGCTTATATTATTAAACCTTTTCCCTTCGCAACAACTCCACCTTCACATTCTGTTGCGTACGCAGCACTATTCCACTCTCGAAGGTGAGGTTCTCCAGCTTGGTGATAGGCAGGATTTTAAAGTTCCTAATAACCGCTGCCAGAAGCACCTTCATCTCCAGGATGGCAAACTTCTGTCCAATGCAGTTCCTTTGACCCGCACTGAAGGGCACAAAAGCAAAGGGATGGCGATTCACGGTGTTCTCCTGCAAAAACCGCTCCGGTTGAAATTCATTCGGTTTCGAAAAGTGCCGAGGATCTCTCATGATGTCATAGATGTGCAAGTTGATCTGGGTATCCTTGGGCATGATCAAGCCATTGACCACAATCTCCTCCATGCATTTGCGCCCGATAACGGGTACCGAGGGGAACATGCGCAGCGATTCCTTGATCACACACTCCAAATAGACGAGTTCGTTGAACTGGAACAAACTGACCTCATCGATGTCCTCGGGAAGATTCTCCAGCTCCTCAAAGCATCGCTGTTGAACATCCTCGTGCAGGGCCAAAAGGAGGAAAGTAAAGATGAGACACGTCGATGTGGTATCGTATCCCTCGAACATGAAGGTGTTGACCTCATCGCAGATTCCCTGATGATCGATCTGACCCTCTGCCTCCGCGGCCAACAAGGTGTCCAGCATGGCGTAGCGCATCTTCTTGCCCATAATATCACCGTGCGCTTGCCCGAGATGTTTGCTCTTAAAAAGTTCTCTCCTTTTCTCGATGATGCGACTGCTAAAGTCGTGGGCTATCCTCAGGCTATCCACATGCTTTCGATATTCCCCAAATAGGTAGAAATATACGATGTTGTAGAAGAAGGGATTGCATATCCGCTGCTGCATGACCTCTTCGATGGCGTGGATGGATTGGCGATACCGGTAGCCATCGGCCATGTCATCCAGTTTGACGCCCAAGGCAGTCTCTGCAAAGGGTTTATCAAATTGTAATATTTATCTGCGTAGTTTGTTATTTTGCATATTAAAAAAGCATTATATAAATGCTTTATTATTATTACTATTTATTATAACACAAGCACATGTTGCCTTAACTAGGGGGTATTTAACGTTTTATTTGTTTTATATTTGAGCTTATTCGTGCTGAGATTAGAGCAGAAAGTTATTTATAAACAAAAACTCTGTCAAGTCATGCTGATTTTGTATGTTTAAAATGGAATTCACAGCTTGGACTTTATAATAATTACTGTTATATATGATTTATAGACGACTCACCGCAAACATTGTTTAGCGTAAACTGTGGAATAACCTGATTCAGTTCCAATACAATATCCACACTCTGATTAAGGACTTTTACTAGCTTGCGGCACTCCTCTCTGTAATAAATGAATATTAAGAAACATATATAACCCTCTTTAAATAATAAAACTCACTTGAATATGGTCAGAAAAGACTGCAGAACGTTGAAATGAAAGGCAGGAGTCAAGGCCTTGCGCCTGGCATGCCACTTTTGGTCTATATTTCCAAATAAACCGTTTAAAAATAAAATATAGTTCATATATAGGATTCCCACCTGTGCTGGTTAGTAATCCTTCACCCAAAAATGGCCTCAGTAGGTCATAGATCACATTCTTGGTGATCAGCCGGGGGTTTTGGAATATCTCCTCGGCCTCCTCCGCTCGGATGACATTATACATGGGCATCCCAAAGAAATACCACAGATAATTCCGCCCCTCAGCCTGAGCAGCTGCATTCCGCATAAAGTTGAACACACTGGCTAGGAGATACCTCTTGATAATAACCCGAAAAAAGCTCGCAAATACAATTTATTTCCCCCTACTCACCAGTCGTAAAGCTCACCAGGTCAAAGTTGTTGCCATATCGGGTTTTAGTTGGCGTTACGTAAACCTTGCTCTCCAGCGGACTGCCATCCACTGTCTGCATTCTCTTGCAGAGTCTCAAGATATAGTATCGCCGGTCTACAATTTTCCATAGCTTGCAAGCAAGGAAAACCACCAACGGAACACAGAGTAATATTTCCAAAATCATTTCCGTTCTCAGTGCGATCCCACCGTCCAGAGCCTCAATTCCTCACAGTTTAAGCGCTGATCTACTAATGCGAGACGCCGATTAGAACCTCCAGTCGCTGGACACTTGTGGGTTCTGCTATTTTTTTATTTTTTTACTTAGTATAAAACATGTTCACACGGCATGCCATTTAGATGCGCATTCAGATAGGTTGAATGAATATTACAGCTTTTACTACAAGTCTTAATGGACATTTTATTAAATAATTGGAATATTACGTTAGTTTTTTAATGTGATTTTCAATTAAAATGTATAGTTTTTTAACTTTATGGAGAAAAATATAAAATTATGTCTCAGACATAATTAAAACTCGTTTGTTTTAATTTAAATTCCAAGCTCTTTGACAATAAATTAAATATATTGAAATATCAATTCTTCAGCATTATTTGGCCTTTATTTGGTTGGTTTATATATTTCTTTGGCAATTATTTCATCTTAACCTATTACAAGTATCACTCCTTAGACCTTTTTACCAACCTAACTTTGATATTTTCCTGAGTTCTTAGTACGATTCCGTTCTCAAAAGTCAAATCCTCGATTTGTGTAGCAGGCAGCAACTTGAAGTTCCTAATAACAGCTGCCAGAAGCACCTTCATCTCCAAGATGGCAAACTTCTGGCCAATGCAGTTCCTTTGACCCGCACTGAAGGGCACAAAGGCAAAGGGATGGCGATTCACTGTATTCTCCGGCAAAAAACGCTCAGGCTTGAACTCATTTGGTTTGGGGAAGTGCCGAGGATCCCTCATAACGTCATAGATGTGGATGCTAATCTGGGTATCCTTGGGCATCACCATGCCATTCACCACACACTTCTCCACGCACTGGCGTCCAATAAACGGAACCGAGGGGAACATCCTCAGCGATTCCTTGATCACACACTCCAAAAAGACGAGTTCGTTGAACTGAAACACGCTGATCTCGTCACTGTCCTCGGGAAGATTCTCCACCTCCTCGAAGCATCGCTGTTGCACATCCTCGTGCAGGGCCAACAGGAGCAGGGTGAAAATGAGACACGTGGACGTGGTATCGTAACCCTCGAACATGAAGGTGTTGACCTCATCGCAGATTCCCTGATGATCGATCTGACCCTCAGCCTCCGCGGCCAACAAGGTGTCCAGCATGGCGTAGCGCTGCTTCTTGCCAAACTCATCCACTTCGCCGCGCTGCTTCTGCTTGAACTGCTCCCGTTTCCTTTGGATAATACGGCTGGAAAAGTCGTGAACTATCCGGAGCATTTGCTTATGCTTCTGATAATCGCCGTACAGGAAGAAGTACCAGGTGAAGTACATGAGTGGGTTGCACACTCGCTGTATTAGAACCTCTTCTAGGGAATGAATGGCTTTTCTGTACTTGCTGCCCTCCGACATGTCATCCAATTTCACGCCAAGAGCGGTTTCTATAAAGATATTGAATATATTACAGCTTCTATTTATGAATAGAAATGAGAATAGGTGTCCTACCGCATATATTATTCAAGGTAAACTGAGGAATAACTTGATTGAGATCCAGCTCGCCCTCCTCCCTTTGGTTTAGCACTTTGATTAGCTTATTACACTCTTCCCTAAGGAAGAATTATAGATATTAAGCCATCAAGTATTGAGTTTAAGTTCAAACGTACTTGAAAATAGCCAGGAAAGACTGTAATACATTAAAGTGAAAAGCGGGGGTCAAAGCCTTTCGTCTGGAATGCCACTTTTGGTCTAAAAATAAAAAATAATTAAGTAAAATACTAAATATAGTATTTAATTAGCTTACTCACCCGTGCTAGTCAGCAGGCCGTCACCCAAGAACGGCCTTATCAGTTCGTAAACCACATTCTTTGTTATCAGCTTTGTGCTCTGGAAGATCTCCTCAGCCTCCTCGGCGCGAACCACATTGTACATGGGTGCGAAGAGGAAGTACCACAGATAGTTCTCACCCTTGGCCTTGGCAGTGGATTCTCGCACAAAGTTAAAGACACTGGCTGTGGGTTAAACATACCAAATTATATATATATAATACAGGGAACCTCCTTACTTACCCGGCGTAAAGTTAAGAATATCCAGATTGTTGCCAAATCGTGTTTTCCCCGGCATTACCACCACTTTGCTCTCTAAGGGACTGCCATCCTCCGTTTGCACTCGAGGGGTTAATGAAAGTATGAAGTAGGTTTCATTAATTTTCTTTAGCAAAAACCAAAGGGCCACCAGCAGAAGTGGAGTACCCAGCAAGGCAAGCCACATTTTGTAATATTTCCTCCTCGTGGCGATCCGTTCTATAGCGAATTTCACAGCCCACTGATTGGTAGGGAATAGCTTTCGGATCATGTCGCACAAGCGATAATCGCAATCAGCATTTGTATATACTACTTACTTACGGGTCCAAACAAAGCAGCAGCTTTTCGTTATCAGCATGCTTTACGGTTGACTTAATTCTAATTGTGCTTACCGGGGTATTAAAATACACTAATGTTTTGAATGTTTATTTTGGGCTAAATATTGTTTAGTCATCTCGATGTGATATCATTAAAGGTGGCTTACCAGTGAAGATAAACCTGCAATTGATTCTTATCTGTGAGGATCGGCTTAGCCGCTTACTGGCCTTTTACAGAAGATTAAAAGCGGGTCAAAGGTTACTTAGACAAGCTTTTAAATATGCATATTAATTAAATATTGCCAAGCACACTGGAACTCTAGAAATATTAATATTTATAACAACCGACTATTAATTATACATATACGATTAAGTTTCCAGCGAAGGAACCTAATCAGTACTAACTTTGCTGACTGATAAAAGCTCAACAGTTCACCACTGAATTGGTACTTGGGAATTTTAGGTGCAATACATGTGGTGCAATTGTGTGTCTTAAATCAGACCTACACCTAGACCTACACCTATATAAATCATTGTAATGGCTAATCATTGTAATGGTCCCAATAACTCATATCGATTTTGTCTGAAGGCAAGTACAAATTTTGCTGAATTATTCAGGCCTCCAACCTTCGCTGAATTCGTACTTGGGAATTTTAGATGCAATGTCTGAAACAACTTATACTGTAATTGCTGGTAGAGAATCTAAACCTCGAGCCATCCAGAAGCCTATCCAAATCTTCTATATATTTTCTTGTAATGGCTAATAAACTCCTAGAAACCAATTGTTAAACCATTAGCCAGATGCCTCATATCAAAAGATATAATAATAATTGATTGGCGCACTTAACAAATATCGAAATCGCTAGAGAGGCATTTGAAATACTCGAACCAGCCAGCAGCCTTATTTGCTAACATTTAATTTCCCCATATGACCATTCCAGATTAACAATAACAATTTCTTGGCGGCTTGGCCGTACACAGATTTCCTCCCAGGCCAACGGTGCCGGATATTTTCCCATCGTTCCAACTATGGAACTGGCTACGGGGAAATAAAAAAATAAAAAAAGGAAACGAGCAATGTCGCATCAAAATGCCGCATTGATTAAAGTTTGATTAGCTGTGCAGCTTGGCCAAGATCCCATTTGGGCTTGAAGAATTAATTTGAGCCAAGTTTGCAATGCGCGAGCAGAAATGGCAATGCCAGCCGCAGCAACAGCCACAGCAGCAGTTGCAATAGAAGTAAATGTGAAAAAAAAAAAAATTAAATCGTCGTAATTACATTTTCTGTGGAAAGGACCGGAGGAGCCGGAGAGAACGCGCAGACATGTTGCCCGACCAGTGCGTGGACGTGGATGTCGCCGGCAATGACAAAAATAGTCAATGCAGCAGCAGCAGCAGCAACAGTTGCAGCAACATTCACAGCAGCAGCAGCAGCAGCAAGAGCAGCAATCACAAACTGCATTTGGGCATGAAAAGTGCTGTGCCGGCAATTGGAAAAACTTGCCCTGGAAAGCATGGACTGGCCTGTGTCTCTTCCTCTCTCGCTGTTTCTTGTTGTTATGAACAAATGTTATTGCAGCGGCAACATGCTGCATGCTGCATGCGGCAGCAGCAGCAGCAACAACGCTCATTAAGATGCAAAAGACGTCGCTTGCCGCTTTTTAGAATTACTAATTGAATCGACGCGATCAGTGGCAATTGCAGCGGCATTGGCCGCAGGCATCAACGGCTTTAAGCCAACAACAATGAGCAACAACAATTGCGGTGGCGGCTCGGATGTTTGTTGTTTCAACCGCCGCTGAATGCTGAATGTTTGCCGTGGATCTTGTTGTGGCTGCCCCAGCCGCTGCCGCTGCTGCTACTGTTGCAGCTTCCGCTGCGGTGTGAATATACAAACATACGGCATCGTATTTATTTATTTATGTACGTGCTTCTCGGCGCGGTTTGCGATTTTTTTAGGGCTTGTGCAGACTCCCAGTTCCCGGTTTCCGTACTAAAAGTAAAGCTGAATCTGAATCCGAGGCAGAGCAGACCCCATCCGCCATCCTCTGCGGGGGAATTGCTAAGATAACACAGATGATTTACTTGGGAACGCAGGTCCCCAAGGCATCGGCACTAGAGTTTCCTATAAGGCTATTTTGTATATTTTTTTTATCCAAAAGAATAGAAAAGCCACCATTTTCCACACATAAATCATTTTTATTACAATTAATGTGTAAAATATTGAATAAATCTCAATAAAAGATTTAGGTTTTCCTTTTTCTAAATATTCCTACCGAAACCAAAAGAAGAATTCAACGCTTTTCACCTTAAAAGATTTATTTTTCACTTAACATCTTCAATATTTACTATATCTAAATAAATTCCTTAAGTTCATCGATCTCTACTTGTTTCCCACTTTCAAAAAAATCCTTCACTTCTTCCTCCAGCATTCCTGAAAATGTTAAACACCAATTTTCCATCATTTTCCTGCATCTTTTGGGCCGAAATATTTATGTTTTTAGTGGCCTGACCTTACCTGTTGAATTTCTTGGCTAAGCACAAAGTCATGTAGCAACATGTTGCCTGGCCGCAGCAACATTATGTGTGTGGCAACATGATTTTTCAATTATTGCATCGCCATGTAAAATTTGCTGTAAGAGCTTGCATATTTACTTTAACACCTCGTCCTCCGTCTGGTTGGGGTGCTTTTCTGTCTCTTTTTTTTCTTGCAATTTTTTGCTTAAACATTGCTGTGGTTTTTGCCGTGTGTCGCTGTCGGTGGCGACGAAAACAGGCAACAAGAACAGGCGACGCTTGTTAGCCATGTTGCCCGGCCTGGCTGACACTTGTTGCACGGCATTCTGCCTCAGCAACCTTTTGCGGTCGCCTTGCCCCAAAGATCTCCGCTTTTTGTTGGTGTTGCATGTGCTGCTGTGCTGCTTTTGGTGTCGCTTCTGTGTCGCTTCTGTGTCGTTGGCGTGTGTCTCTCGCTCCACTAAACTTTTAATTAGAATTTCGTCGTATCACAGTCGTTGCTGGCTGCCTGGCTGGCTGCTTCCTTTTGTGGCTTGTTAATGTCAACCCAAAGGAGCTGCCGGGGGTTACTTACTTACCACTGATTTTTATGCAAATTTGCCAGTCTCGTCGACAGTCTCGTTTTTCGGTTACCAACTTGAGAGGCTTCCAGGGGCGGAGGGCTCGCTCTGGTCTCGCTTTGGGATCGGATCGGGTTCCCAGGCCGTGCTGCGTTCGTCATTAAGTTGTCATGACCATAATAATCTTTCCAGATTGCCATAGACCAACTTTGGCATCTTCTCTTAATATAGTCTGGCCTGTAAAAAGCTATCCGTCAATAAGGCAATTGGCATTTTCCATTTGAAGAGAGAAATAACGACAGATTGCTTTGATATTCACAAGAAAAATTATTATAAAATGTTAAATTAAATTAACAAATCGAATTTAAAAATAATATCCCCTAAAAGGTTATAAGTTTGGTTTTCAAAAGTGTCAGAAAAGGAAGATAATATATGTTTAATTTAATATTTCCATATGTATGCAATTTCTAATTGATTTTCTAAATAGTTTAGTTTATTAAATTAAATTGACTTCCGCTTACTGATTATGATTTTCTTAAAAATTCACAATTTTTCGACTGAATCACATAAATTGACAAAATGTATGAGCATTCTATAAAAATTGGCTGCTAAAAAGCAAGTCGAAAGCCCCTCGAGGGCACAATGTAGGAAATAGGGAAATTATTTTCCCAAAGTGGTGTAAATTTGACTTATTTTTAAAAAGGATGAGTTTTTAAAACCCTTAACTATGAATTGGAACAAAATTGGCTTGGAGGGAGCCAGAAGGGGATTTATATTAACTAAAAAGATCCTTAAAACCTCAACGATCTACAATAATTTTATGGCAAACAAGGCAACCGTTCATTGATAAGAAATTTAGACTAAATCCAGCTCTAGTTACATTTTTGGCGTGGGACAGGTACATGGAGATATATGGACTCCCGTTTTGGATGTTTGCATGGGATCCGGTGTGGCAATTGGCCAAGATTTATTGACATAATGAAGACTAATTCGCGCGTCTGTGGCCGTGCATTTTGACAATTATTTATGTTGTATTAAGTTGTTTGGCGGCAGCGCGTGTAACGATGTAATTAATTGCCATGGATTAGACACTGCCAATGGCTGAATAGACCTGGTCACGCAGATGGCCGAAGAGGAGGCGGCGCAGATGCGGAGGCACAAAAACCGGGGCACCGTACTCCGAGTAAGACTCGGGCTCAGCTTCAGTTTCAGTTTCAGTTTAAGTCGACGTCGAAGTGGAGTTTACCGAGTTACCAGGAAAGCCGCTTAGGCCCATAAACAACCGGGTTTATGCGCAGCCATCTGTGACGATCCGAATTGGAATTGGAAGAGGCACTTCAATTGGTCATTCGATTTTGATGCGATTTTAAAGCGATTTAAATATGAATATGATAAAAATTTGAGGTGATCAATTTATACACTTCAGAAGTGTGCTATATGGCATGCCTTGTGGCGGATCTGGGGACATATATTTGACTGATGGAATATATATATTTTTGGCAGTCAGCAACAATGACTTTCATGGCGCCTAAACCCCTTAACTTATCAGGCAAAAAGCTATAATTAATTTACAACTTACAGTATAACTGCTGATAAGTTAAGTCAAGAAATATAGCCAAGTTCCCTCTTTTATTCATATCCAATAATAGCTCTAATCGATAGAGAATTTATTCTGTGGCACTCCCACTTCGTAACAGAAAAGAATCTAAATAATATTTTCCTCTTCCTTCCCTTAAAAAACCCATCCAAAATCGGAATAAATCTTTCTCCGCTTTGAATTCAGGCTACATTTATTTTATGTTCTGCCACACACCACTTTGCGTATTGTTTCCAATTTCAATTTAATTAAATTTTAGCTGCCTGAACTAATTTAAAAAACAAATTACAGTTTTTACAACCGCTTCGAATGGCTCTCTTGGCCATAAAGTGTACACAGACTTCGGTTGAGATTCGGCCAAGTGAATTATTTTTTATTTTTCGTTGACTTCATATTCCATTTGGTTTTGGACATTTTTTTATTTTTATAGAGCAGCTACCATTATGATGTTTATGGGTCTAAGCTCATCAAAGTTTAAGCAGGCACTTTATAGGCAACTTGTATATTATTTTCCACCTATTGTTTGTCCGGATTTTGGATGCTTCGACAATGCCGAGTGTTGACAGGCAGCTAGAGCGGCTCTTAACCCACTATTTTCTTTTGATAAATTCCTATATGTGAATCTAGGTTATTTTTGGCCTTATGTTTTTATTGAAACATTCCGTAAAAATATGATATTCCAAAAACAATCGCTTACCAGGTTTTTCTAAACGTTTACAAATAAAAAAAATTTTAAATATGCAGGTTTTCCCATACCTTACTTCCTGCTTTCCCAAAGAAATAAAGCAATGTTTTTCTCCTACAATTAATTACGAAGGAAGCCAAAGACATACAAAAAACTGCAGTTACGTGATTAATGGCAAGCAAGGCCTTTAGTCTAGGCCATTAAAGGGTTAAGGTGGGCGACCAGGAGGTGCTTAGAGTCTAGTTAATTTGCTTTAACAAGGAAACCGCACGCATATCGTAAATCCAAGAGCAGAGTGCGGCTGCGGCTTCAAAAACATTTTGCCGCGCCAAAAACGCGCGCGACTCGCGTTCGCTAATTGAGTGCGACAGGAGCGGGACGGTGGTGGTGTTGTGCTGCTGCTGCTGCGTCGGCCCTTTTTGGCCCGATCCTTGGACTGCAAAAAAATAAATAAAATTTATTACGCCACCAAACTCATGAAGGACAATGATGCCGCTGCCCCACTCTACTGCCGCCGCCTCCTTCGCCTCCTCCTTATTTATTGCTTCCACGAATCGCGCGCGCTCTTTCCGAGAAATGTCCGCGGCTCAGGCGATCCCCATCCCTTGCCCATCCACACAGGTGGTGGCTATCTGTCTGGGCCCGCTGTGGTCGCGGGCTTAACAAGTCGACACTTTTCTTCACACCTCGGCATAGTTGGCCAAGAATTTACTTGGCCATATTAAGCTTAATGGCCGCCCGTTGCGATCGGGCCCAACTTCCCCAACACAGACCAGACCACTGACCGGTGGCAGTTCGCTGGCTCGTTTCAGCCGCAATGCGGTTATTAAATGCAAAAATTAAGATAAGCCCTTGAAGGCCGGTTTCGGAGGGTTCTTAATCGGGTCTTACAGAGAGGAAAAATATATTGAATCATGAGCAATTTTCTCTAAAAGAAATAAAATGGTTTAAGCATAGACATAAAATTTATTTAAATCAATACTTCTATCAAAACATTTATAATTAATTTTTTAACCTATAATCTTTAAATTTCTTCGCTTTGTGTAGCTTTAACATTGTTTTTCAAGCTGGGTAAGAGCCCTGCAGCTAGGCAATGTCACGGCTAATTAGCAATAGAGAAGCCAGCGGGTTACCTCTTGACTCTGGCCAACTGAATTTGGCTCATATTTTCCGCCAGTTCGAACACGTGTTCATAAATCGCAACTTTTAATGCCATGGAGCCCCAGGCTGAATGGGTGCTCCTCCTTGTGGCAGCTGTGACTGTAACTGTGGACCATAGAGTGAGCTTTTTATAAGAGCAGCGATCGTAAAAATACGAAATTTATATGCACTTAATTGCGGCGTCTCCTTTGGGTTCGGTGACCAACAAATAAACTCAATAACATTGTCCCTGCTTATGATGCACTGAATCAACTCGGAATGGCTCCAAGCAGGACAGTCACAATGGGGCAACTTGTGAGGAAAAGTATTATTTATTTTACTCTGGAAGAGGTCCACTTGCAAAAGTTATCTGAATTTATTGAGGGTCTTTGTATTGAATTAAATAAATAAATATCTCATATTTTTCTTAGACTTGAAAGTATTTTTAGACACTTTTTCCAGCCCCCATATCAGCTATCAATATTTGTATAATTAACTAGCTTTCCAATGGCTTGATTTTTGCATTCGTCAGGCCCTATTTTAGCGACTTTATGCGGCTGCCATTATGTTGCCATGAATGCTGTTGGACGCCTGCCAGTGTGCGTTATGCATCGGCCTAATTAAAAAGTAGCGACCACAATTTAATTAGAAGAGTCTGCTCTGGATGTGGCATGGCCTGGGGAGTATGGGGTTAATTACGCGTCCCGCTGGCGACACCTCATCAGTCCGAGCTGGAAACTCTTGCTCCCTGCCCCCCTTTCGTGGCCAGATATGACTTTAATTTCATTTAATTGGCAAATAGGCTGCAGCAATGCAATGCAGCTGGGAACGCTCATTATGGCCTTTAATAAGCTTCAGGGCAGCCAGGCGGCAGTCCCTTGGAATGTTGATCCGAACCATTCGGATTCCATTAGCTGAAGCTGAAGCTTGTTTCCTGTTTTGTTGCCCAGAGAATTGGCCATGACTAAGGCTCTCGGGTCTTATTACTTTTGAGGTTCATCCTGAAACTAATCAAGCGATTTGTTGCGCATGCGCGTAAAGCGCTAAAATGCGGCTCTCTTTGGGTCTTTTGCAAGTCTCCTGCGAGCGGCTTAAAGGCCAGCGAGATTTATGCCACCAAAGGGCGCAATATATCCCGATATGATTAATTGTGCGTCGCATTCCGCTTGTGGAGCCAGAGCCCAGGCTTTAGCGATGCAAAGGCGGCGATAACAACAACGCCGCAGCATATTCCCTCGATTCTCCACAGTTCTCTTAGTTGGCTTTTGGCGGACCGGACCATCGCACACGTACGAGAAATTTCGCGCTTTGCTGGAAATCTTTAGTTTGCTGGCTGGCTGGCCGACCATCCTGCGAAGAAAGGAGCCCGGCTTTTGCATAAGCCCAGAAAGCCATTTATTTCCCCCGCTTGTACCCAATCTATGCGCAGAAATCTCTCTCGCCTTTGCCCACGGCCGAGGCTGTGCCATGTTTTGAGGTTCCTCTGCGATGGCCAAGAATAAGATTTATCAATGGAAAACTGCCAGATGACTGACAATATTCATATGCACATCTGCGTATGCCTTGACAGTACTCTACAGCTGCACGACAGAAACATTTTTTGCGTTGCAATTTTAAGGCCAAAATAAATAAATAAATATAAGTAAACAATTACCGAATTAAACTAATAAAGAAAATAAAAATTGAAGTTCCATAGCAACTTCTTTGTGCTTTTGCAATACGTGGGCTGCTATATATATTTCTGGCCTAGGCAACACTAAGTGTTGTTAGGTGGAATCTGACATTTCCATTGAAAAGTTCGACATTTTTAAGCATAAACGTACTCAGAACGGTTTGACGTACGACTATCATTTGTGTTGTTTACAGTTACTTAAAAAAATCAATTTCGCAAAAAAATGGAATTAACTCGTGAACATTTTCGTGCGATCATTTTTCACAACTTTCGGCGTGGATTATCACGACAAGAGTGCAGCGATGAACTTAAATCTTTGTATGACTATGAAGCACCATCCTATAGCACTGTGAAAAACTGGTACAACGAATTCAATCGTGGCCGACGCTCCCTCAAAGACGAATTCCGCGAAGGTCGTCCAAAAACAGCCGTTGTGCCAGAAAACATCGATGGCGTACGTGAACTAATAATGCAAGACCGTCATACCGTGAGATAGAGGCATCCCTAGGCATTTCTTCCACCAGCATACATTCGATATTGCATGAGCACCT
>VNJW01008626.1:0-14272 GCA_008042615.1 Drosophila auraria | reverse complement strand
ATTTCTTTAGCACGCAGTATATATGTCGGAACGGCCGAAATCGGACCACTATATCCTATAGCTGCCATAGGAATGATGGCGAAATTAATGTACAAAAATGTTTAATTTCTCAGTTTTTCAACGAATTTCTATAAATTTCGAGATATAGTCGTTTTTTATAGTTCTTGAATTACGGTTTTAATTTCATTAAGATCGGACAACTATATCATATAGCTGCCATAGAAGGGATCGGTCGATTTATATGAAAATGTAAAATTCTACATGTAAAATGTAAAATTTACAAAATTTACATAATTTGACATTTTTTTTACATTACCAAAATGGATCGATTTTCAATGATCCAATTGCTGACTGCAAGGGTATATAAACTTCGGTTTACCGAAGTTAGCTTTCTTTCTCGTTTCCTTCTAATTTACGCCACCAAATAAGTGGGAAGTTTTTCAGTGCTTATACGCAAGAATCTTTTAGTGAATCTAAATTATTAAATTTAAATATATTAAGTGTGCATGAGGACATTGATACGTGCATATTGGGAATGGTTTTGCCGTTTGTTTGTTCTTGCAAAACTTGGCAGCTGGCAGTGCAAAAATATTATTATAACTTTGTTCTTTTGTTAATGTCGGGTTTTCCACTCACCTAAGTAGTGTTTTGATTTCAATAAAAATTTGGAAGTAACATCCATACATTCTCGTTTCAAATAATTTATATTTATAGAAAAGGCGCCTGTTCATTATTTATTTATCTTACTATTTAAACCTATTATTTTTTATAGGAATATTTAAAAACATTGCTCTTCCCAAATAAGCTAAAAAGGCAAAATTAAAAAATAAAATACTGACATAAGTTGCTAATTCTCTAACAATTTTTTTCAAGCCTTTGAATCTAATTAATGCCATAATTATTAGATAATGCTATAATGTATTAGATTTTGATGAATGGTTAAATAGAGCTAAAATATTATTAAGTATTATACGCTTTAAATAAACATCCAAATTTTTAGGAAGGTACAATATTATGATGGGTAAGAGTTTTTCTTTTAGTTATATAAGGATTTCATTTGGTGTTTGTTTAAGTTGAGCCTTTATTTGGAGTTGCTACATTTTTGGTCGCTGCTGTGCAAACGTTTTTGTTTAATTACAATATTAAGTAGTTCTAATCTCAGTTTTTGGTAAGGTATTTAAGGAAGAAAGGTTTACAAATCTAGTCCAAATGTTTTTAGTTAGATAACTTTGTTAACGGCTGTGAATTAAAGGTTTGAAAAGCTATAACCTGAATATTAAATATAAATTTAAAATTGTGACCATTTTTTAAATTATTGCTCATATAAATGCTATTTATTTGGAGAAGTTTGTACCTAGTACCTGATTATTGAAATCGCTGCTGATTGTCGAAATAAGATCAGATAGAGTCCTTTACAGGTCAGAATTAAGAAAGCAAGGGTTCGAGATTTCAGGGGCTTGGGATATTATTGCCTGGGATTTTTGGTTGCTTTTCCAGCCCAATCAGTGGGTGGAAACGGCATCTGCCTAGCGTTGGGTGTTACCTGTTGCGGCTAGATTTATTTTAATTTTTTACCTGCCTCATCTAACTGACTCCCTCGTTCCGTTTCGTTGCAGTGGAAAAGTGCAAGCGGCGCTGGCGTCAGCTGCGAAACGATTACACCCGCTGGTGCAACGCCGACGCCAACCGGCGACGACAAGGACAGCGTCGATTCGCCTATCCGTTGGCAGAAGAGGTACGCTTTCTGGACCGCCATTTGAACTTGACCGACGCGAACAACGACGACGAGGAACGCAGCGAATCGGAGAAGGATAGGGACAGCAACAGGGACAGCGAGAGCAGGGACGATAATCCGCCGTCCGTAAAAAGAGACGCCGCTCTTGACGACAAGTCAGTCAACGAGGATTCATTGGTGACTCAACTTCCCCGGGAGGAGGACTCTGCGACCAAGGAGGTGGATAAAGATAAAGATAAAACCAAGGAGAAACCAAAACAGAAAAAGGCAGCCCAGGAAAAGTCCGTGGAAAAGGAACTGGAGGAATTGGAGGAGCCGGAGAAGAGTCCCGAACAGGATAGTTACTTGCAGTCAGACCAGGAAGGTGACGAGCCTATAGAAGAGGAGCATCTGGAGCAGCTGGAGGACTTTGATTTTGAAGACGAAGAATCGCTTCAGGAACTAAAGAAAAAAGAGTCGAAGGAGAAGAACGCAGATTCACCGGCTGGCCAGTCGGAGTTCTTTATCAAACAGAACACAAAACCACATTTGCTGATCATTGGCAAGAAGAATTCTACCTTTTCGGGCGGCGAACATCCCGAGGCTGACGACTCCAGTATGGGGGATCCACTGGAGGAGACCACTATGGAGGAGGAAAGCACTGATGAAACCGCCGTGAAGAGCTTGCGCGGAAGGGAAAGTACGCAGTCGCCCAGTCGCCGTCTGCGCCGCCTCAAGGAGGCGCCCATCAAGAAGCCCACCCAAGGGCAGAGGCTTACGCGCTTTCAACGCAGGAAATCAATTTCAATGGGAGTGGGACAACACGTTCACAGCTCCACATCGCCCGTAAAGCTGGCACCAGTACCCAGAGCAGTGACGGCCACCAAGTCAGTTCAGGTTAAGAGGGTAACCGCGCTCGAAGATGACATCTTCCCTCGACCTGCGGTGCCGCCAGCTGAAGGAAGACAAAACCTCAGGCAAACTTTGAGTCAAAGAGAGCCGCATTTAGTCTTTCCTAGACGCGGGGCTGCTGGTGGCCAACCACAGGGGACGCAGACGACTCCGCCCAGAAGGGGCGTAGGCAGGCCGCCCAAGAGGTTGGAGCAGATGCAGCGATTGGTGGGTTCACAAGTCAGACAGCAGTCACCGAGTACTCCCAACGTTTTGACCATCAGCAAGCCCAGCAGCTCCGCCGGGAATACTCCTACTGGTATTGCCAATAAGGGACCAACTCCAACCACTAACACCACTGGAAAGATGACCAAAATCGGCCATCCCACTCTGAAATCGGCGGAGAACAGAGCCGTGATAAACTATAGTCCCAGCTCGAGCAGCAGCCCTACTGCTGGCACCACCAAAATCAGCAAAGCCAGTAGCCCCTCGGTCACCATGGTCACAGGTGTGGCCACAAGCACGGCCACAGTTTCGGCCATTTCGGTGCCACAGCATCTCACTCTGATGAAGCGATCTGATCGGACAACTCAGACTGAGTGCCAGGACATCTTTTCCGATGAACACTTCCTGGAGATGATAAGGCCGCAAATGAAGGAGATGAACGCCCGTCAGAAGATGCATTTCAAGAAGAAGGTATTCAACGCCCTGATGGAGACCTTCGATGATGCCACCGACTTCCCAGAGGCTGGGGAACTGCAGCACTTTAACATAAACACCCCGTCGGGCTTCGAGCACGTCACGAATCCGGAACTCCGTCTGATCAGGGAGCTGGTGAGCATGGTGAGTGCGGCCAAAGTATCCTCACGAGGTCAGCCGCAGCCGCAGGTTCAGCCGCAGGCTCAGCCGCCGGCGCAGGCGCAGCCGAAGGAGGGAGTCTGCTATACTGCAGTTCAAGGTTCGAATATCCTGCGAGGAACCAGGGGCTTGAACATTCCAGGCCATTTGATCCAGAGGGTCTACAAGCACGGCCCTGGGGTGGAGATTGCAGCCAACAACGCGGCCGGCCCGGGAGCCGAGAAGAAGATGTACAGGTTCCTGCAGACGACGAATGGCAAGCCGAATGGGGGGAGTATCAGCGCCTCGTTGGAGGATCTGCGAAAGGACAGCGTGGACAGCGATCACAGCCTGGTGGGGTCGGCTAACCTACCGCCAGCCAGTCCCAAGGCAGCCACCATTGTGGCCGCGGTGCGACCGCAGGGATCTTCGATCAACACCTTCTTCGGACACCCGAACAGCGTGCCATCGGTCAAGAGTGGACCGTCGCTAAAGGCACGCGCCCTGGCCCGCAGGTATTCCATTTGCAGCAATGGCAATCAGGCCGCCAACGGCTTACCCATCAACCAGGCGCCGCCTAATGCCAGCTCCTTGAACTCCAACCTCAGCCCCATGGAGGCGGCTGCCCTGAAGAGGCGTCTGTTGGGCCCTGGCCAACCGATGGTGCCACCCAGTCAGCGACCTCGCTTCTCGGTCGGTCCTGGGGGACAACAGATTTCAACGCCGCAGGGCAACAGCTTGCTGGTGAGGAAGTCCACAGGAAGTTCTCCTGGCATCCAGAAGCAGCTATCCCCACCCAATGGCGGGGCTGCCGCCTCGACATCCCAGAAGACGCCGCAGATTACGAACGTCCAGGGCAGTGCCTTCAAGGATTTTGCCCAGCCCAAGCCAGCAGCAGCATCAGCAGCCTCCCCGGGGTCCACGGGATCCTCGACATCTGGTGAGGGATCCAGCTCTCAGTCCACTGCACTCAAGCGCAGCTTGGTGGTGGCCAATGCCAAGGGCTCGTCGCTCCTGGCCGAGAAGCATGCCAACAAAACTCAACAGCATCATCCCCAGAAGTCCAGGCTCTCCTCCATGACAGCAGCCACCATTGCAGCGGATGACTTTTCGTTGGAGGGTCTTAAGCATGAGCCGATGGATCACGTGGGCGATCAGGACGATATACTGGGCATGTAAATGGTGCCATGGAAAACCCAAGTTAAACTTCAACACATTAAATATCTACGACGAATCTTATTAAGATAAAAACACAGACAAAGAATAACTAATTACACTCAAGATAAAAAGTTATAGTATTTAAGTTCTAAAATGTTCACACACCCACATTGTTTGCTGAGAAAGCTAAGCCTTATTTTTCATACATTTGATTTAAAAGGAAATCGGGAAAATATTTTTAAATTTCCGAAACGTATTATGTTATTGAAATGGACGAAAGAAACTACTTTAAATAATAATTAAAATATTCCTTATATGTTAACCATAAAACTGCTGTAAAGAGAAATCGAATGTAAATTACAGCTGCATATTTTCTTTTCTTAAATTTAAATAAACGTTATAAAAAAACAATGAAATAGTTTTGGTATTCTTTTTTAACATTTTGTACTTGGCTTATCTTAGGCTTGATTTGAACATTTATCAGCTGATGCAATTTCATGAATGAATCATGTGTATGAGCTATATACGTGGATTTAACCCCTTGCCACCACGTCATCGATAGCCAGCAGATAAGATATATGCCCTAACATAGATAACGGATAATAAAAAATAGTAAAACCGAAAGATATTCTCATCTAATGTGTTTTTTTTTTTATAATTTTTAAATTTTAAAACAATATTGAAAATATAAAAATTTAATTAGATACATTTTTTATAGGTAGATTCGGTGGTATTTATTTTCTGTGCAGACGAAATATGCTAATCAAGAATCCACTGAGGCTCGGTCACCTTATTGGATTCAATACTTCCCGTTTTGGGTGAACCACCGGCCAAGATTTACAAGGCATCGTCTCCAATCCGCTGCTCTTTTCGCACACTTCGGCTGTTGGAATCTAATCTAGAGAGGTCTGTGCCGATCGGGGCCATAAATAAGGGAGTCAGTGCCCCGATAAGGCCACTATAAAACCTCACATCAAGTGGCTGCGTGGCTCAGTCGAATTCCAGACGAACACCATGAAATACTTTGCCGTTTGCGCCCTGCTTATCCTTCCGCTGGTCAGCGGTGGGTTCGTGCACCCAGCCAGGCACCTGGTGACTTACGAGATCCAGTCTGCCCATCACCATATGCCCCATATGGAAGGTAAGAGAAACAGGTGTTTTATGGGAGTGAAAAAAAAAAACAAAGACCAAAACAATGAACAATAAAAAATGAGTGATATGGAGCTATCAAGAAAATAGCCACAAAAAGAGTGATTCATGAAGTGACTTCTTAAAAGTGTAATAAAAAAATATAATTCGTACTGAAAGAAACCTATTTCAGGATTTGGAATAAGTTTAATTAATAATTATTATACTTAAGCGTTAATATTGAAATGAAGGCAATAATTCCAATTAAATATTAATTAATATAAACCATATACATAAGTGAAAAATTAATATTTGTACAAAACTTATGATAACAAATTTTATTTTATTATTTAAAAACAAGAATCGTATAAACATGTTTCAAGAAATTAAATATTTGGTTGGCTTCTTAGAAATCGTCCAGAAGATGCAGGCCATGCTCCAGGACATGATTCCGGACATGTCCGTCCTGGCCGATGCCATCGACGCTCCCGATATGTCCGTTCAGGCCGATGCCGGAGTGCTGCCCGATATGTCGGTGGCCACCGATGCCGATAACACTCCAGTTAGGCGCGCTGCCTGGCTCAAGGTCGCTCCCATTGCCAAGGTCATCGCTGCCAAGCTGGCCGAGATTCCCGATATGTCCGTCCAGGCTGATGCTGGTCTGATCCCCGACATTTCCGTTGCCACCGATGCCGATGAGACCCCTAAGCGCGCCTCCTTTGTCCTGAAGAAGCCCCTGCTGGCCAAGGTCGCCGGAGCTATTCCCAGCGTCGATGCCGATTTGATCCCCGATATCTCCGTCGCCTCTGATGCGGATGAAACCCCCAAGATGTCTGTCGATGCCGATCTGATCCCCGATATCTCCGTCGCCTCTGATGCCGATGAAGCGCCCAAGGAGTCTGTCGATGCCGATCTGATCCGCGACATCTCTGTCGCCTCTGATGCCGATGAAGCCCCCCAGGTGGCCAAGGTTTCCGGAGCCGAGCCCGTGGAGCCCCAAGTTCATGCCGATGCCGATCTGATTCCCGACATCTCGGTGGCCTCCGATGCGGATGTTATCCCCAAGAAGCCAATCGCTGGCCTAAAGGCCCTGCCCCAGTTGGCCAAGGTTTCTGGCGCTGAGCCCGTCCAGGCTGATGCCGATCTGATCCCCGACATTTCCGTTGCCAGCGATGCCGATGTCGACCCCAAGATGACCCTGGCGGCCCTTTTGGCCAAGCTCCACTAAAATGAGTCCGGAAAATATCAGCAGAACCCGATTTATTCGGATGTGATTGTGTGTTTTTGTATTCTTACGTTTTTATATGATAGCAATTAATCAATTTTTTGAGAACGAAGTGCCTCGGGTTTTATTCTGGTTTTTCTGCATTATCAGCGATCTCTTGGAGTGGTCTGATTGGTTTGATTTAATAGAAATTTCCTATCGCATGAGTGGTTGTCTTTTTTCGGTTAATAATAGTGGCTACTGAGCGAACGTCAGCGATAAAATTCAATTTGTTTTAATAGAAAATTGGTAGAGAAGCGTGGCGATATGAACCATTTAATTCTATATTAATTAGTAAAATGTGATTACTTGATATATACTAAATCTTTATTTTTTATCAGAGAAAATTTTATTTTTTGTTTACTCATTATTTATAGTCATTAATTATTAGAGGTCAGTTTGATTTTTTCCTGGTGGTGGCGCACCTTTATGTATCAATGTGACCAGATCTTATTTTGCTTCTGACAGGATATTCGATATTTATATCGATAACAAATTTCCGTTTCTTTTTAAATGTATAAACAATACAAAGTACAAAACTTTTCACTTATGTTCATTCTACTTATAAAAAAATATTATTTAATTTATTATATTGAAGCAAAGTTATAAATTAATTATTTTAAAATTAAATTTACAAAAGTATTCAAACATTTTTAAATATTCTTTAATTACGTTTTCCTCACAATTTTCTTATTAATCGCAAATACTCAGAATTCCATTAAATGGAAACATTTATCTTGTGTTACTCCTTCTTCCGGATGGTCTTTTCCGTCGCCATCCTGCTGAAAGTAATTTATATATGTAACTGGCTGAACTTGGCCTCTGCCATCTTCCCAAGCTAGATATACAAAAAGAATATAGGCCTGTCTTAATCCAAGTCCAGGCTTTGCATGTTAGCCGAGAACAGGAAAAAAACTGATTAGTTTTGGCCCTGGACTAACCTCGCAACTAGCAAAATGGCAAATAAAATTAGTTTTTCGCTGCGACTGATGGCTGGGGGAGGTGGGGTCTGGGCCATTGTATCGCTGGCTATTTATAAAAAGGAATTAACGGCACAAACCGGACCCACACACAAAAGTGGCCCGAATGTGATCCCGATGTGGCACATGGCCATAAACAACGCGGGGGCGGGGGTGCAGAGGTCGTGCGGAAAGCGGGTGGTTGTCAGTGATGTCAAGTTGGTCTTTTCCGGTGGAAGCTCTTTAGTTTTAAAGTAATAAAAATATTTAATTAAATTATTAAGATGCAAAAAAAAACCTTTGGTCTGAATTCAAGATTCAAATATTTATTAAATAATTTTTATTTTTATTTTATTTCTTTTTTTGCTTACTTTATGTTAAGATTAAGTATTTCCTTATAACTCCAGTACTACAAAATACAATTTAGAAAAAATTTTAATCAATTAGGTAACTTATTTAAACCTTTAAAATTCTTCTTATATATTCTACATTTTCTTTATATATATTCTTTCTAAAAACAAGTCAGTTATTGGCATCTCAGTTGTGGGGGACTGGAGTTTTTGGCGCAATGTGGCTGCTGCCGTTGTGATTTTCACACAAAAGCGCTAAAGCGGCTACTAAATTACGTGCTCATGTGTTCTAGTTCGAGTCAACTCCCTCCTCTCCAAGGGGGACTCTGCATCGAGAGCAAATCGCATTTGGAGCCGCTAATGAACCGCAGCGGTCCCGACCAGGAGGCGTCCATCGGCAGTGCTGGTGCCTGTGGTACTTCTACATATATAGTGCTTTTGGGGTTCTGTTTCTGGTTTTTGTTTTCGGTTTTTTGCGCCGCTTCGCTTTTACCTTTTGCCGCATATTCAAACTTAACGAGAAAGACCGCTGAAGTCAATGGCATTGACTATAAAATACCTCGTATTAAAATCATAAACATTTGGTCATTTAAACTAACAGCATACCTTGCAGATTAAAAATTCTATATTATATAGAAAGCTGCGATTATTTCAAAAGATAGCCAAAGTCTTTCTTCAGTTGTATGACTTAAAAAAAATGTATCATGTTTTTGTGGATTTGTGTTCATATTTTTTATTTGATTGATATCATTAATATGTTTTAATATGTTTATTTCGTGTTTAATATATATTTTGTATACCTTCAAAGTGATATAGAATACTGAATAAAACAGAAAAGTAGTTTTCTATTCATAATGAACTTAAAAAATAAGGTGACAATATACCCCACAACTGAGAGAGTACCTGGTATAAAAATTCCGTTTAAAAGTGTAACAATGCTGTTAACTATTGTGGGCAGGAGGCCGGCGGATTGAATTGCATTGCCTGCGCGTTGCCGGAGGCTGAAATCAGGGGGGACCTGCAACAATTGCCGCTTGATTAAGGTGAGTTACGTATGCATCAACGTTTGTGTTGAACGTACGAGTAGAAAGGGCGCTGCCGAAAATGTTCAATAAACTTTCAAGCCATTTCTGACAAAAATAGCTTGAGGCTCCGAATGACTGTGACTTCCAAAAGTAAAATGCGTCTAAAAGGTCATCTAATATCTTAATTGAAAATGTTAAATTGTTCAAGACACTGAAATATTGTACTAATCTACTAAATAACTCATCTTACACTAAGGATTACGTAGCTCCATTCTTGGATCAACATGTTTGAAATTTAATACCTACCGTTCTTTAGTATAACTTCTACTCATTTACTCTGCGAAAAGGGCAAAGTTTCAGCCATTGCGTTGCGGCTTTGCAGCTGTCGCAACTGATGTGGCTTCGCCCCTTCCCCGCCAGAAACCCCGCCCCGGTGCTTGCCTTGGGCTGCACTTATTACAAAACTTTTAACTTCTTCCCGCTTTGCATTTTCATTTATTTCGCCGCCTTTCATTCACTTTCGGCTTTGTTGTTGCTGCTGCAGGAGCATATCACTTCACTCTCGAAGAAATTTCATTTCGCTTCCTTCCGTTCCTTTATCCCGACACTAAAATTAAATATGATGTTTTATTTAAAGAAAAACAATTATTTAAACATCTAAGAAAGATTATATAATCTCTTGCTCGCAACTTAATTATTCGTACTAGGAATTTTTCTTTAAATATCTTTTACTACTTTACCCCAAAAGAATTCTTTTACCTTTAATTTTATAGTTAATCAAGATATTTTTAAACCGTTTACGGTTGTTATTTTTTCATTTGAAAAATATTTAGATAATTATGAATACAATAAGGTATAAACTATCGGACAGGTTTAATTTATATTGATTAAAAACATCTAGGGTACTAAATCGTAAATTTTATATTATCTTTGCCAAAAATAATAAGTATTGTAAGCAGTGATTTAAAAATAATTCTTAAAATTTTACAATACAGTTAAAATAATTAAGAACTATAATATATTATATAAATAGTTCAAAAATTTCTTGAAGTGCTTTTGCACTTACATTCTCCTTAAAACTTTTCGCTGGCTTTCGCCTTTTTGATTTCAATACTGCATTTTGCATTTGAACTTTGTTCTTCGTTTTTGGAGCGCAACTTTTGCTTTCAGCCGGACATGAGCTTATACATAGATTTCTACTATATATATGTTTGTATAAAAAAGAACAAAATCAATATATTATCGAAATTGAGTCAAAGTTTGAGTTCAACAAAAAAAAAGAAACTTGCGATTTATTTTAATCAGTTTTTCTTCAATTTCCTGCGGCCCTGTTTGGAGTGGAAACTTTTGTAATATTACGAAAAATTCTTAAGAGGAGCAAATCTACTTTTTGTTTGAAGAAAAAAAAGCTCCCCTGGGGAGCAACATAGAAAGGGGTCAGTTCGTTGGCTAACCTTTTGCTAATGACTTCCTTGTCGTCGCCGTGGCCTCCCCAATAAGATAAGCCCAAAGTGCAAAACCAACAGCCAACGCAACGGGCAACTGGCAACTGGCAACATAAGCCACCAAGAACTAACAACATCGGCAACTAGCAACTAGCAACTTGCAACTTGCAATTGCAACAACAGAAAACACTTCAAGAATGTTTAGCGAACACGCGATGACAACACAACCACTTCAAACAAAAACGAGATGGGAAAAAGGCATCGGTAGGGTCGTGGTATAAATACCCTCTTATTTATTTGGTCAATTCGTTTATTTTTATGACCAAGTTACCAAATTATTCATTAACCAATTATGCTAGCTACTTATAAAAAAAATATGTTTATTAAATTATAGTACGATTGGAATATTAGAAAGAATCCCCCATAACAAAACATTAAGTCGATTTTCTTCTAAAGAAATTTTCAATAAAAGCAAACAATAAAATCTTAAGAAATTTTCTGCGACTCAGTAGCAAGTTTATAATTTTTTTACCTTAATTTAAAACCTGATAAAGAAATGATATATATTTACTCCCTGCAAGAGTGTAAAGAGGAGAAGCAGCCGAACATTTGAAAACTTTTATGCGAAAGCGAAATAGCAACAAACCCGACTGGGCGCTTCAGCCAAAGGCCAACAGATGGCGCCTGCTAAGTTATTTGCGGGTAGACGTGGCAAGAAATCAGAATTCACTTGGGAATAAAAGCAAAAAATATCTAATTCGCCGCAGGTGTCGGCGAAAATGGAAAACTCTTCTTTCGAAAGTGACAGATAAAAGTGTCAACCTGGCATTGTAGAAGTTGCTGACAGTTCTTTGAAGTGAAAATCATGTAAAACCAAGAGTTTATCTTCAAGAATTTTATTAAATGAAACTCTTGCTTCGTAATTTGTGATTATAATAGAGAACTCTTTTAAAAAAATTTTTTTATATTAAATTATCAGAATAAATTGCAATGTTGTATGCCTAACAACTGGCTCTAAACTAACTATCAAGCGAAATATTTATGGTTCAAGCATTAAATATTAATAAACTTATAAGAAATAAGGAAACCCCTTATATTCAGTTCACATGTAAACCAAACTCTTCCCTTAAACTTTTCCTTTAGCTTTCCTTGAATTCGTTTTTCTCCACTTTCCCACACATTGACAGCCTTTTACGCTCAACCGCCAATTTAGTGATTACACTTAACTACTTTCGCCCTCTGGAAAATCGCATATGGAGAAGCAGCAGCAAAATCTACCAAAAGAGTTGGCAACTGTTGCAATAACCACTGTAATTTTGCTTGCAACATTGTACTGCCACCGTATCGCTGTCTTAACCTTTCCAAACCGCTTCGACATCTGTCGAGGCCTCCAATTAATTTGAATAATAGCCGAAGTAATCATTTTCAGTTAAATTTATTTATTTTCATTGAATAAATCAAGTCAGATGTGAAAACTAAATACGATTCACGCGGAAAATGACACTAGTGGCGGGGGAGTTCAACAGGTTTCCCACCGTAAAGCATAACTCATTTTCCCACCGCCATTTTATGCAGCTTATTTTCTTTGGATTTTTATTGCCTCGCCAATTTCGTGCTCGTGACCTGCAGACGATTCATCTTCCAGTGGGTGCATTTCGGTTTTACTTTTTCGGTAAAAATAAATTTAATTAGCTGGCGATTTCATAAAGTTGTGGCTTGGAAGAGGGGCAAGTGAGGCAGGCTGTCAGTTGCGCTGCAGTTGCAACTTTGACATTTTGCCGCATTAGCAAACGATTGCCGCAGTACGTGATGTCGGGGATACCCCTCACTATCCCCTCCCAGAAAAGTGTTCCATCCCGCAAAGGCCTTGGTATTTTTTTATTTCTTCTCATTTTCGGTTGACATTTTCGCCCTCGTGTTTTTTTCAGTATTTTTTTCTGGTTGCCCTGCTGGTAATAAATATTTTATTAGACGCGGTGTGAAAGGTGTGCAAAATTTACGCCACCGCCAGGTGAGTTTAGGGCATGCATGAGTGGCCCTTTTCCCTGGCTGAGTCATTTGCAGGGATTTGCATTTTTGGCCATAAAAAATTGAGTTGGCAGCTCTTTCTCGCATCCTGTTTACGGCGGAGAGTGCTATGTATTTTAAGGCTCCTAATTTGTTTTCCCTTTTTATTTATATTTATTGTCGCGTAATTTTTTTATGTCCTCCTTGCCTGGCATTGTTAAAAGATTTATAAAGGACGAGGAGCAAGGATATGGAAAGGATTTAAGGGATGCAGGTTTTGGTTAATATAATATAGAATTTGAAAAAACAGTATGAATGTTGTTCTAAGTATGTGCAAAACAATAAGTAACCATTATTGGTCTTTCTAGTTTTTCCCTTAATTACATAAATTCTATTGTCATAACTGGTGGGCTAAATGACTTACTTTCCCATTTTTTATGTGGAGGAATTCCTAATTGAAGCAATTAGCAGGAAGCTCAAATTTCGTCTCGAATTGCCGTCCCAATTTTCCCCCAGTTGACTTCGTCCTGGCTGAGTTGCGTGTTTGCAGCTTGTAAGTTTCGCACTTAATGACACATACTTTTGCCGAAGACTGTTGCTGCAGCTGTTTAACCCAGTTATTTATGACACTTGGTCACACTTTGTCAGCCCCTCACACCCACAGTCCCACACATGCACCAGCATATTTATGTACACATATCCTCTGGCACTCCCGCACATCCTTTGTTTTTGCAAATTCCTTTTGGCAAAATGAAAATTCCTCTCTTGTAAATAGTTTACAGGACATCGGAGTAAAGGAGTTGTTGTCCCGTCTGGATGAAAATATTTGCGCACTTGCATTTTATTAAGGCAGCACTGGGAAAATCTGAGCCATACAAATCTCTTTTTTCTTACTATGTGTTTATTATACTTATATAACTAATAAAATGTTGTGTATTAAAATATTGTTTTAAATGATTTGATTCTGAATAAAATTTCAACATACGATACTACGATTAAAACTTAATTAAGTAATTTAGTAAAGAGAAGACAGCACCCGACAGACACCGCTAAATCCCGCTAAAATCAAAAATGCAAAAAAACGAGAAAGAAAGCTAACTTCGGTAAACCGAAGTTTGTATACCCTTGCAGTCTGCAATTGGATCATTGAAAATCGATCCATTTTGGTAATGTAAAAAAAAAATGACAAATTATGTAAATTTTGTAAATTTTACATTTTACATGTAGAATTTTACATTTTCATATAAATCGACCGATCCCTTCTATGGCAGCTATATGATTTAGTTGTCCGATCTTAATGAAATTAAAACCGTAATTCTAGAACTATAAAAAACGACTATATCTCGAAGTTTATAGAAATTCGTTGAAAAACAGAGAAGTTAAAATTTTTTTTACATTAATTTCGCCATTATTCCTATGGCAGCTATGGGATATAGTGGTCCGATTTCGGCCGTTCCGACATATATACTGCGTGCTAAAGAAATAAGACTATGC
>VNJW01008625.1:0-22210 GCA_008042615.1 Drosophila auraria | reverse complement strand
GGAATCTGTTGCACGCAGATCAAGTTTGTTTTAAAATTTGGCCACGCCCACTTCCGCCCCCAAAAAACGAATAAAACTTAAATAAGCTAGATTCGTAAATTTTGGCTCAAAGTAAATAGATACAATAAATAAGTAGGCATTTGCGGACGTTTTCTGAAAATTTGAGTAAAATCGGATGATAAACATGGAAGTTATTAAACAATTAAGTTTCTTACCATCTTGAGCCACAACGGCAGTAGCGAAAAAAAGTGTTGCGTGCTTTTGGGCGCAGTATTAATTCGTAACGCAGCTGCGTACAGAATTTGTCTCTTTTAAACTTTGCTCAACATGTTTTTGGCAAAATTTGTCTTTATTTGTCAACATTTTGTTTTTCCCATGTCCGTGTGCTATTTAATTTCACGCACAATACTTTGGGTACCGGGTATCTCACAGTCGGTCGCACTCGACTGTAGCTTTCTCACATGTTAAATATTGAAGTTTATTAGCTATAATATCGTAAGCTTAAACTCAGCTTTGCAATACATTTTAACAAAATCGACTTGTTTATTTTTTTAGAAAATCAAAGAACGTAATTAACGTTAAAACAATAGCCATTGCTATTTATTTCTCCAATCTCTCCAGTGTATTTGATGCGTGTGGGCCTGGTCTCATTGAAATAGTGGACCGCAATTCGGCTGCCTGACTCATCGAGACCGGCTAACTAGTTGAAAATGCAAACGCAAACCAGCATGGACGAGCATAGACGGACCGCCGACGGCTGGCTAGCTGGCTCTGTCGCCTTCCCTCTCTCCACATATGTATATACACATAGAAGACCCCTGCCTCCGTCTGTGGCGCCACCACCTTCCCCTTTGTTGCCTCCACTACCATAAACCATCCCCACCATTGAGGCAACAACATAATCAATGCCTCGTCTCCTCGACCACTGTCCATTCCGTCGGAGAGTAGTTACCCCCAGGAGCGGTGAACGGAGCAGCGCTTAGTTCGATCACAAACACACACGGGACACAAGATAGGGGGGATGGTGGTGGAGAGACTGCTGATGGGGCTTACGGACCATAATTGTTGGCAAAGTTACCATTTCCTGTGACCCGGCTACACTGAGAGAAACCTTCAGTCAGGCAGAAACTTTGATTAGTTCAATCAATCGACGAACTCGGCTGGAAGTAATGCGCCAGAAACAAGCATCTCAAATTAGCCAACCGAGAGAGAATGTGATATGAAATGTGAAATGTGAGGCTGATGATGGATTTTGGCTGCTCAGGTATAGGTTTGCTAATCTGACGGCTCAAGAGATAAGATAAGAGTTATGCCTCCGTTTTGATTATCGATTCCATTCACCTGGCAGGACACTCTTTAATATATAAATTCATATTTAAAGGGATGATCAACTTAATTAATATATAAAGCTCTTATTTCCATTTTATGATTGAAAATACCCTTCCTAACTAGCTGATACTTATATCATCAGTATATTCAAGTTATCCTTTATGAATCTCAAATAATTTGTTGATTTCCTTTTGCCGCAACCCATTGTGTATCACGTACGGGAAAGGAGTGGCAGAAGAGGCAGCGAGTGTGTGTCATCAAATCGATCGATACGAATCACAAACCGAAACCAACGGCGGCTGGGGATGGACCTCTGTGGTGCCGATGGTGGTGCTGCTGATGGTGGTTCCGGTGGTGGTGGGTTTTGGGTATGGGTACGGGTTCGGGCTCGGGCTCGGTGGCTTATCCCCAGGTCCCTTAACTTCCTCCCCCACTCGCTCCCTCTGTGGTCTCGCTTTTGTGCAGGATTTGCTTCCACTTCAATCATAACTGTGTTCAATTGTTGTTTTTATTACCACATTTTCCTTCACCTTTCCCGGAGAGAAACAAAGGCTGCGGCAGCGGTGGCAAATTGGCTGGCTCTACTTCCTCCGCCTGCTGTCGTTATCCTTTGGCAAGTATTTTTTTCCTGCTTTGTTTTCTTTTTTTTCCTTATTTTTTTTCCTGCTACTGTGCTTGTGCTCCTTTTATGGTTTCAGCCCGAGCAACCTTTACATGGTGCTTATCTTGCGGCCTGGCCTGGGTCTGCTCCTGGCCCTGCTCCCCTCTTAGGTTTTCCCAGCCCCTCTCGTCCTCATTTCCTGATTTTCCGCATGAACAGTGGCCACGTGTGTGAGTGTGTGCGAGGGTGTATCTCTGGCCAGGCCTTGCAACAATTGCGCATAATATAAATTAATAATGCAACAATTGCATTTTGTTATGCTTCCATCCCCACATTGTTGTGCCACTGCTGATTTCATTAAATATTTTTGTTGCTCTCCACTCGTCCTTGCTTATCAGTTCTCAAATGGGGAAAGAGAGAGAGAGAGTGAGAGCGAGAGAAAAAAAGAGTACACTGAAATCTATAAGTTTTAAGTTTAAAGCTTGATCTCAAAGACCCTTAAAAGTTGTAATTAGTTAGAACATTAGTTGAAAATAATAGGATTTGTAAGAAAGTTTGTTTAAATAATTGTGTTTTCTTTGTGTACGAACTTAAAGTGGCCTAGGGCCCTCCAGTGCACTGTGCGGGCAGCTCGGCTTTAAGTTTCTGTCTTAAAAATATATTATACATTCCAAATCTCATTTACCCAAACTCCTTTTTCTTTAAAAAATTACAGTATTTGTTAGGAAGTATCTTTAGCTATTTTAATTTTCCTTAACTGACTTAGGGGCCTCGGGTGCTCTGTGTGGGCAGCTCTATTTTAAATTCCTTTTAAGCCTCTTCCCTTAAAATATATTTCTTATTTTAAATACCGGTTCCAGAAACTCTTTTTCCTTAAAGCTTCACTATAAGCCATATTTTTTGTGCAGTGCAGGAGTTCTTTTATTTCTGCCGTCCCTCTCAGTTTTACGATACTGCCGTAGACATGGGCATAACCATTAAGTGTGATCTGCAGGAAATTCCCGGCCTTCCCCTCCTATGATTGCATCTGGCATACTAACTGGACCCTCCCAGCAAACCCCACCAAGTTACTGGTTCCTTTACGACCCTCCGTTAAGGTCGGGATGAGTTTTCCTTGCCCTTACTGTCTCTCTCCTCCTATTGTTTGTTCTATCAAGTGTCGAACACGATACGTGTTGGGCTTTTTAATGGCAACTGGCGACGGGTTACAGTCGGTGGTGTGTGTGGGTGTGGCTGCGGCACACGAGATTTGTAGTTAAACATAACTAATTACTCCAGCGTAGAGATTACAGTTGTCCGCGTCTTGTAAACAGAAGCAGCTGAAAGTAATGATTGCAAGCGCACTTCAAAGACTCCTTAAAGCTTAACACAGGCTTTGGAAGTCAGTTTTTATGGGAGCTATAAGAAAACTGTGCCATAATCTGAGATATATAAAGGGGAAAGTAAGGAAAGAACAGTTCAAATAGGTGCTGGCTGAATGACAAATTGAATATAGTTTTCTTTATCCTGATTTCCTTTTTAATTATCTCATTGTCCTTAGTCACATTTTCTATTCCCCAGCCCTATTAGGTTTTAAGAGCAGAGTTAAATGAATTTCCAACTCTCCCATCTTCGGTTTGCATTGCTCTCTCTCCCTAATTACGACCAATTTAGCTAAGGGCAGGATATTATTGAGTTCGGCCTATCAAAATGCCATTGACTAAGCAGAAACTACAAAGCCCAGTCGCCCGTTCAGCTTGCCGAGAGGAGCTCATTATCAGAAAATATCAATATTAATTAGTGTGTATTACGTGACAACTTCTAGCCAGTCCAGTCCAGTCCAGTCCCAGGCCCAGTCTCTCTCAACCTACTTTCCCCATGATAGTTAAGGGAAATCTTGAGGAAAGCTGGTTATAATTGGTTTCCAAACGCACCATGGGAACGAGGAAGGAACACAGGGATCGGAAAATCAACTAACCCGTCCTGGTTGGATTAACAAAGCGATTGGCAACAACACTAACATTTTCATCAGGCCTCGGGGCAGGCCGTCCCCTCAATGAGTTCATCCGTCATCCCCAATGAGTTGTTGACGTCGTAATCCATCATCGATGGCATTTGGGGGCTGCTGGCGGCAGCAAAGGAGCTTTGAATTTTTATGATTATTATGTAGTTGCGAAGTCCGAGGGGCGTACTATCAACGATTCAGCTGAGCTAACCATTTAGCGCAACTCATGGAGCACGTTTCTCATTAGTCCGGCTTCCCTCGTCAGTGTCCATTGTGTTCCATGGAACATTGGAGGAAATATTGGTGCAAAGGGTTGATGGGAGTGAAAGTCGATTAATACATTTAAAGGATGAATTTCTCTGTTTTTATACGAAATCTTTTGTTATTTGGAGATTATTCATAATGAAAACGGAACAGAAAAGATCATAAATATATTAAATCCGTATTTCTTGATTTATGAACGATTCGTGGTTGATTTCTCTGGTTCTCAAATCAAGCCCTACCATCGTTCTTAAAAAAACGAAATTTTCGGTATGGTATGTTTTGGAGGTTTCGACATCCTTCTTTGGATTGCCTTCGTGGAACAATGGGTAGTGTGCTTGACTCTTAAACTAACTCTCCAAAGGTCTTTTTCTGGGTGCAAAGGTTCTAGTTAAGGTCATTAAGTTAAAGACTTTATAGCTTTAAGGGTCCAAAAATGTACCACTGTAAGGAAAATATTTTAAGGAAACCTTTTTAAATTTTCTAATATTTTTGGTCCATTGATTTCCGTATTTCATTGTGGTTCGCTATCCATTCCCGCGAGTGGTGGTGGTGGCAAAGTGCCGATAATCATGACTGACTTGTACAAAGACTCTCTTACCCCGGCTGTTGGCTTTCTTTAGTCCTGCGAACCGGGAACTGGGAACACGTTTAATCTGCTGGCCACAGATTTCTATCACTGTCACGACTGTTTGCGTCGCCGGCTTTGGTGCGCTTGTCACAGTCGCCCCGCCGCCATGGCTGCCATTGTCAGCGAACATCGATACCGCGCCGGCTGTGGTCCCCGGCAGAAAGGAGCTGGAGATGGAGCGGTTTTTATTCCGGACTTTCAGCCTCGTGTCGGCTCCTTTGGGTTAACATCAGTGTGCGCGCGGATTCGCCTCTTTTTTAATGATACACAATTAGTGCGATGATAAATGGTCTGTCAAATGCAGCATCATCAGCAAGGAGCCAACCAGAAGCCAGTCTACCCTCACCAGTATCGTACACTGCAGGAAAAAGTTGCTTTTTTAAGTTTATAAGCTCACACTAAGAGGGATTATTTAATGTTTATTTTATTAAAAATATGGAAATACTTGTGAAAGTTTATTTTTATGATTTTCTAATAGTGTGGAGTATATCTATTGTTCAGCTCATCAGATTATTTCTTTTGTTTAAATTCCAGCTTCAAAATTTATACAAAAAATTTCTCCTGTAACTTGTTATTTATTTATTAAATCAAACTTTTTCCCAAGTGTAATTTCTTCCTTGCTACTTAATAACCCAACTGAAGTTGGCCCGCGCCTTTGTTGTAGTTTTCTCTATTGATAAAAGCTGCTTTTCGCAGCGCCAAGTGAAACATCTCCGACAGATAGAAAAGAATAACAACAACAACAAATATATATATACATAAAAAAAAAATAAATAAGAAAAAAAAAAGAAGAAATATCAGAGAGAGAGAAAAACAAACTAATGCTGGCAGCACCCAGATATTGGATATTAATTGTTACAAATAACAAGATGCGCCGGGTGCAGTCGGTCCACCCATGGAGCAAGGGGCTCCGCCTGGAGCGCAGGAAGCGACAGAATCAATTAAAATGACTGAAATAAATTGTAGACACAAAGTACGGCTAAGCACTGAAAGAAGACCGACTGCCGTTCGGATATCGGGGAACTAATTCTGATTAGTGTCGGTGGCAGTCTCGGCATATATCTACCCCCATGTAACGGGGATTGAAAGAAGCTAGATGGTAAAACAGATACATTTATCTTTAAATGCATCGGATAACTGAGACACAAGTATATATTACAGCCTTACATTAATTGCTATAGCAGATTCTATGACATCAGCTTCAGTTCGATGAGTCAGGGGGACTAATTTTTTGGAAGATGTGTATAAATACCCATACAACCCATATATCCTTTCGATTCTGTTCCCAAGAATAAACACAAAGAAACCTAATAGGATGCGCTGCTTACTGGATTTTATAACCGATTGATGCTGCATTGCTTGTATATTGCAGGCAAAGAGTAAAAGGGGAAGTGAGAATATATTCAGTTCCCCTGGTAAGAATAAAAGGAAAATACTTAAAATTACGCTACTACGTAGATTCTAAAATCTGTTGTTGCTGCTTTGCTTGTAACATACATTGTATTTTCAATTCCCTTTTTAATCAGGACCTTTTCCTGAGAGCTCTAATTAATACAAAACAGGTTTTATAAAAACTGTTACGATTCGCATTGCTATTTGAACATTCTTACCATAAAACTAAATAAAGGAAAACATATAATTTGCAAAGTTTCTTAAAAAGCATTTACATTCAAAGCCCTAATTTTGTATCAAAGCAAGTGTCTAATTTATTTCTCCAAATCCATTAAAGTATCTAAAACCTCTTGACTTCTCTGCTTCCAACACTTCAATTAAACAAGAAGCTTTAGCCTTAAAGAACTTAATCCCTGTACCCATTCACATCCCTTACATGCGTCCTGAAATGCAAATTTGATGGCCTTCATAACTGGGAATTATCGTTAGCAAATCAGGTTGCCTCAACGGATCGGATGATAGCGCGGCAAGTTGAGTGTTTGTTTGCCATGTGATTCGATTCGCCGACATCAAAGTCAGAGGGGCCTAACTTGATTTGCATGGACCATGCCCATATCGGTGGGGGGAGCCAATAACGGTTTCTTGTTTGCATCCGTGTATGGAGCCACTAAGCGCACCCGCATTGTTATCGAATTGCAAATATCGGGGGGTTCATTTGGGGAGATATCGGGTGCTGCAATAGCCGCTACCCTTCTGGGGTCGTGTTGCACTTGAACTCTATTACTGCAGTTTAATTGGCGAATGCAATACGAACAGCAGTTTGTTTTTGCAACTCTTTAATTTCAGTTGTAACTCCAGTCGTCCCTTCTTGTTTTCGTTAGCCATTCAACAACACATTAATTCCACCAATTTTGTGGAAACCACACACGCATAAACCTTGGCGCAGTTACCTTTAGCCACTCGAGCACGGTTAGTTAACTTTTACCGCGTCGGTACTGAGGGATAAAAGAGCACTACGAAGGCAAGCAAGCAAACGGCAACAACGAATGCTCGAAAGTTTTTCTTCGGCAACTCCTTGCTCTTTCCGAGACGCGAAAACTCACTCAAAATAAATGCGCAATTAATTTTCATGGTGAAACTCCGCAGAATCTTGGACCAAAGGTTGCGCGAGAAGTTGGGGAGAAGTGAAGAAATTGTTGTTTCCTACTACAACTTTTGCCATTGAAGGGCAAAAAATAATAATAACAAGCTGCTTGGGTTGGGTTTGGCCAGAAGTCCAAGAAACTTTGCTTAGAACGAAGGCGAAGGGAGAAAAAAAGAACTCAACCGAAGTAATGAAAGCCAGCCAAGTAAACAGCTGCCGGAAAAGCAAAAAAATATATGTATTTATATTCTTTTGAATAAAAATAAGCGTGTCAAATATTTATACGTATTTTTATATCCTGGATAGAGGTGATTATAATTTTATTCAAGGGTGTGGAGCTCAGGAGACCTTAGTTTTCGTTTTGTTTAATTTTTCCTTGTTTAGTTTTTATATGAAATAAATTGTGATAATACAAATTTAATGCAAATATAATTATGTGTTAATCTCAACATAAACCCTTTATTTCTTGCTGTGTGTGTTTGTACTTCTTAATTTATATTTTACTCAGAACCTTGTTGAGTGAATATAAAACTGGAAATCAAAATATTCGGTGGCCACAAATGAGCAAAGTTTTCTTTCCCAGCTTTCACGTACTTTTATTATACCCTTGCAGAGGGTATTATAATTTTGCCATGATATTTGCAACGCAGTGAAGGAGGCATCTCAGACCCCATAAAGTATATATATTCTTGATCAGCATCACCAGCCGAGTCGATCTAGCCATGTCCGTCTGTCTGTCTGTCCGTCTGTCTGTCCGTCTGTCTGTCCGTCTGTCGGTTTCTACGCGAACTAGTCTCTCAGTTTTTGAGCTATCGGGCTGAAATTTTCAGCATAGTCTTATTTCTTTAGCACGCAGTATATATGTCGGAACGGCCGAAATCGGACAAGTATATCCTATAGCTGCCATAGGAATGATGGCGAAATTATTGAAAAACAAATTTTAACTTTTCTGTTTTTCAACGAATTTCTATAAATTTCGAGATATAGTCGTTTTTTATAGTTCTAGAATTACGGTTTTAATTTCATTAAGATCTGACAACTATATTATATAGCTGCCATAGAAGGGATTTGTCGATTTATATGAAAATGTAAAATTCTACATGTAAAATGTAAAATTTACAAAATTTACATAATTTGACATTTTTTTTTACATTACCAAAATGGATCGTTTTTCAATGATCCAATTGCTGACTGCAAGGGTATATAAACTTCGGTTTACCGAAGTTAGCTTTCTTTCTCGTTTGTATATTTTTTGTTTCGTTTGTCCCTATTTTGTATTATTTTTTTATACATTTTTTTGTTGTTCGTTTTGTTTGCGCAACTTCAGCGCAAAGCTGCAGAATTTATTGCTTTTGAAATGCGGTTGCGCATAAATGTGCAGCGACCAAACACCAACAATAGGAGAATCTGTAACAACTGCGGTCTGCAATGGAGTCTCCGCCGTAAATGAAATGAAGAAATGAAATGAAAAATCCTCACATAATTGCAAATGCGTGAGATACTTGCCAAATGGCGAAATTATGAAAATGAAATGGAAAAAGCTTTGCCTGCCGCCGCCGCCGCCCTTTCTCTCGGCAGACGGTAACCAAAAAATCCCTTGGGTGTCGTCGGTTTTCTTCTCTTATTTGTATACCCTAGCGAAAGTATTTTAATTTCTGGCAGAAGTTTGTAACTAGGTGGCAAAGTCGCGATAATAGTGAAAAGTTTCTTTATATATCTTGAAATTAATTTCATAAAAGTGGAAACCAATTTATTTATCAGCCTATGACTTTAAGGCCAAAGGGTATTTACGGGTTCGACTCACCATCTAAACATTCCTTTTGGTTTTCCTTTTTTTAATATTCCACTCATGTTTTTGGGCATTACAGGCATTTTGACGCCTCATCTTTGGGGTTGGCCAACTATTACTTTGATGACTTGCCAGCTTGGGTTCTGGGCTCCCGTTTTGTGGAAATTCAACAGAGAACCCCTGCATTCTTCTATGAATTTATAATAATCAAAGTAGTGCCCAGGACTCTTGCCGCTCAAAAGTTGTGCCTTCCAAAGAAGTATTTAAATTTTAAATAAACCATCAGAGAGCATTTATTTATAAGACTGCAGTATATAGGGCACACTAAGCAATTATTGTAACTACAATAGCTTTCTGCAGTATAGGTCAGACTAAACAAATATTGTAACTAAAATAGCTTGCGGAGCAGGGCAGTCACAGAGCTTAACTAGGAACCACACCAGGCATATAATCCCTCTCTTTTGAGAGTTTACAAAACTATTTCCCGGCCAGAACCAATCAATATCCGCACTGCACACACACTGGCCGAGGCGGGCTTTAATTCAACATCAAACATGCATTGTTTGATGGTAGGCCCAGCATAAAGTGCATGAATATTTCATTCTTTAACAGCCCGCCCCGCCCCAATTGCAGCCCACATAATTGAGTGCTCTTTTATTTAACATGCAAAATTAATGGCCGGGCTCTGCATGAATGCAATAAAACTATTAATCAATAAGTGCTCATATGCCCATTCACACACAGTCTGAAGTAGGGATAAAAAGCTGTGTGTGCTAGAGGAAGAATATCCAACTTTGCCCACTTTATAAATTTAATGGAGTTTGCCAAAGCAGAGCAGCAATTATATTTGTTAAACTTTTTCTGCTTCCACCGAGGAGCAGCAGTAGCTGCAGTATACTAGAGCAATATAGTGGTTTTTCTGTTGGAAATATACCCTGGAATTGGGGTTAAAAATAACTAGGGCAATAAAAACTATTTTGAAAGACTTGAAAATGAGTATTAATACTATTTAAAATTCCCTTAGGACTTAGAAGAAATTGTTTAAAAGTTTAGTCTTTAGAAACATTTTGATAATATTAAAAAATTCATATACTTAAAAAAATAAAGAAAGTGCTTAAGGCATTTAAATCAGGACCGCGCGGGTAAAGATTTTAAGATTAATGGCGCAAATTTTTTTTTTTTTAACCTTTTTTTCAGTCTTTCGAACACAATATTCTTCTCTCTCTAAAATTAGTAATAAGTTTATTTAGTTTTAAGTCTGAAGACTGTTAATGGGTCAAAGAACTTCGACCCCTTATCCCCTAGTGGGTTTTTCATAAAATTCCTTTTTTTTTAGAGGACGTAGTAACTGGCTTCAGTTGGCCAAAGATTCTAGAGAAAGTCCGCAGCTGGAAGCGGCTGTAGAAAAAAAAAGTAATATATATACATATATAGTTGGCAGGGGGTGAAAGCACAATAGCGCAAAGTTTCAAGTGGACTCGCATGTTGTTCGAGGGGGTGGCGACGGGTGGGCAATGGGCACTGTTAAGGGGTCGGGAGGTGGTAGTTGGTCGTTGGCATCTGTGCAGCGTTGTGGCACATATTCCACTTTTGTCTTTTACTGCGTGTTGTTGGGCTTTGCTAGTGAATCGGCTTGGCTCCCCAGCTAGCTAGCAGCTTGTATTTCATTGTTTTAAAACAATGTTTCCCCATTTGGCTGCGCTGCTGACTTTGATTTGCCATCCCGCTCGCACGCCCTGCCATTGTAGTATGAACAAGGTTTTATTTGTATTTTTTTTTGTTCGCCTTTTCGTTCATGCCCACTGTGCTATTTTTGCTTTAAGGTCTTAAAGCTGTAGCGAGATATGACTTGAAAGTGATTAGAATAGAAAGCTTTCCGGTCAGCGAGTGACCACTGATCATAGAAGCCGAAGATGACAAGCTTTTGACTCGCTGAATTCAACATCCTCGATAGTATAGTGGTTAGTATCCCCGCCTGTCACGCGGGAGACCGGGGTTCAATTCCCCGTCGGGGAGATGGATGAATTTTTTTTCTTTATAAATTCTAATTTTATTTTTTTGTTTTATTATTCATTTATTAGTCGATTTATGGTTCCCAATTTAAAAAATCTATAGAGCTTCTGGAGTTTGGCTTTATTTTTTCAGGAACTTGGAGAAATTAAGTAAATTAATTTGCTTTAACTTAAGATTTTGTATTTACCTCTTTTTAATGATTAACACCATTAAATTTTAAATGTTTTTTATGTAGAATTCTTGTTTTTAATAATATTTAAATGATAATTATTCGGAAACAAATTCAATATTAATACATTTTAGTATTTATTTATTTAGTTTTTAGCGACAAAAAAGTGTATTTAATTTTCTAACTCAACTCCTGTCTTTTAATTTAAATGATTTAATAACAACATTTGAAAATGTAACTCTGTAGTGATTGATGATCTCATTTTCCGTTTTCCCTAACATTGTATTGTGTTTGTCGTGAACAACAAAAATGATAAATTTCCTTTGAGGAAAAATAAAACGTTTTCGGGGAGCAGCAACCAAGCACCAACCGAGCATCTCTTTACGCCTCCACCGAGAGCAGTCAGCAAACAAATTAAGGTGAAACTAATAAATTTTCAACACTTAACAAAATGCAAACACCAAGCGAAACCCCAAACTTAAGCTGCTTTTTGGGTTCTTGTTTCTCTTCCTGTTGTTGGTCACGCCCCCTCCACCTCGATCCGCCCTCTCCGCCATATAAGAGGTCCTTGAAATTGTCTGGGGGTTTTTTGCTGTCCTTTTTTTGGGGGGCTCTTTCCTGTTTGGTGTTGAGCACATGGCGAACATGGCGAACCTTAACAAAGTTTCACTTGAAAATTAAGTTGCCTTCCTGGCTGCTATGCGAATTCAATAAATTTGCCCCAGGACATGTAGGGGTGTGAGTGAGCTGGGCGATTGTGTGTGTGCCTGGGACAGGCGAAGCGAATGCGAGGATATGCAAAGAAAATAGCAGCAGCAATAACAGAACCAGAAACAGGAAGAGCCTGGCCAAGTGAAAAAAGTTTTTACAGGCTCCTGTAATATGAAGACCACAGAACCGAAAGCAAAGGCAACACGTTCTGCAACAGTGGCGGCACACACAGGATATTTCCCATAAAAAAGGGGGTGGGTTTTGTAACTAATGAAACTTAATTAAGGTTTTTATTACATTTTTTTAGGACAAGTGCTTACTAACGTAAATAATTAATCATACAAAAAAGATTTTAGAAAATTAAGAAATGTTTTCTATAAAAAGAAAATCAATCCCTCTTCGATATCACTCGGCCGGCACTGATTTAATAACAGAACTGACTCCGTTTGAAACTGTAGTAGATCTATATGCGCGTTGAAAAAGTGCGTTTCGAAAATATTTTCCTTTTGGTTCTGATGCAAACAATGAAAGTTCTGTCCCTTTTTATACATTTTCCGCCATTTGCAGCTGTGGTGAAAAGCAAGCCGTATACAGACGTATACACGCAGTAACACCTGCGGCTGGAGTTGGCCAAATAAACTGCAAAAAATCCGTAAAAACAAAAAGAATATATACGACAAACAGGGGGAAAAGAATCTGGGTTACAAACTTTCCGAATTGCATTCCTTCTCTGCCATACATTTGTCGTTTTCTTTTTCGCTCGAACGCTCTCAAAGGGAATTTATGCCAATGCGAATACTTCCATTGATTTTAGTTTTCTTTATTGCCATTTTGTGCCCGTCCGCAATATAGAAACCCCCGCGTCGTATTTGCATCTTTAAAATGTTGTTTTGTCTCTTGTCGCAAGCAAATAAATTGCCAGCCAAAGCTAGGGGAAAAAAAAGAAGCCACGATCGAAAATTGGGGGAAAACTGGGCGGAAAAACAGCTGCAACGGAAGCGAGGGAGCGAGCGCCAAACCAAAAAAAAAAGGCAATATGCACAATTCGAAGGCTGAGGCGGGGCGATGGTACCAGGGTTCCATTCTTTTACCAATTCCGCACACCATTCGATTATTCATTTTGGCTGACAGTCGCCAGGCAACCGGGGCAACTCAGTTACAGAATGCCATGCCATGTGCATGTGTATTACTCAAATCGAGCTCTAATGGTCCCGGTCCAATTGAAAACTAATCAGTGAATTGACTGAATTGTCATAAAATTGGGGCGAGACCAAACGAAAATTTGTCCACGAGTGTCCTATTTAAGATATATACATACATCGATAATTATTAAAAACCTATCAAAGAGTCGGTGTATTCGTTAACATTAATTAAAAACTACTACCAGGCTACAATTAATAAGCGATTGAACAGTACATATTGATATTAAATTAATAAAAAGATGCTGAAGCATTTAATTGATTAATTTATTTTGTAAATGGAATTAAAGCTTTACTTATTGGAATTCCCAAAGAAGAGATTTATTTTAAAGTTCCCTTTATGAATTTTAATTAAGTTCAACACTTGGAATAACATTTATAAAAGAACAGCACACATGACGGTCTACCAACATTAAGCTGACCAAGTTGTTGCAGAGGGTGCACCTGATATTCCCAAGTACGAATAAAGGTACACACTATTATATAACCACGCAAATAAGTTATTGTAGAGAGTGGACCTAAAATTCCCAACCAGGAAAAGCTCATCTAAAGTTAAACTACTTAAAAATAGTATTTAAGACTTAACTATTTATTTATAATATTTAGAGCTGTGTAAACGAACGGCAACTAATTAAAGTTTCGTTTTCTTTTTTCTTTCCAGGTATGTCTACACTAACTTTAAATATAAACCATAAAGTTCTACGACTTCCAACTACAAGTTTCACCAAGTTCCCTAAGTATAAACCCAGCTCTTGGCTTTAGCCTTTAATATAACTACACTCCATTAGCATTTCTATAGACTTTCAGTTTTCTTCTTTTCTCTTTTCAATTCATCACCGCGCCTTGTTGCGTATCCAAGGTGAAAAATGCCAAGGAGAGAAAATATTGCCTTTGAGAAGAGGTACCGCGACAAGACCCCTGACATGACAAGTGAAAAGCGCGGCAGCGGCAGTAGTAGGCAGTGTCTTCAGCGCTTTTCCAATTTTTCCATGTTTCCCATGTTTTCCGCCTTCATTTTGTGAAGCAGTTTCAGCGCTCGCTGGGTCGGTCTTATCCCCGTTCTTATCATTGTCTTTGCACATTTTCAGAGCCCGAGGCGCTTTTATCTTTACTTTCAGTTTACTTTATATCTTTTGTACTCTTTATGTCTTTTGTACTTCTGCTACGTGAGGTAGCCGGTCCGCTCCGCATTCGACAGCGTAAAATTATAAAAGCTCCAGCCTCCTTGGCCGATTTCAAAGCAAGCGTTTTTCCATTCCATCCCCCATGCCATCCATCCCTCCACTTAAGACTTTCGGCTTCATCGGCTTTCCGTTTAAATAAATAAAACGCAAAAGTGCTGAACAGGCTGGAAAACTCTTTGCAGGGTTTCCGGCAAAGGACCTCCAAGAGCTACAAGTAGTCGCAAGTATCTATGGGGGGCATCGTCTACATATACGTGTATGTGTGCATGGCTGTAATGATGACATTGACGATTTGAATGCTTGAAAGAGTCCGCACAAACATAAATCCCAGAGTAAACCTCACTTCAGTGGATTTATCACTATTTCTACGGTCCCTTTGACGGGTTCTTTTGTCTAGAGATAAATATGGGAAGCGTCTCACTGCATACATGTATTGAATGCAGACTAGACCAAGTCATAGAGAGACTATAAAGCTCACAATATTTACCTTAATCCTGGGAGAATCGATTAAACTCTTCCATAGATGCTGCAAAAATATAACTTATTTAAATATTTCAATCTCCTTCGGACTGGTGTATATATTCGTGCTAGTAATCGCTGACCCCAATTTGAGTCTGATGCATCGATACAAATTGACAGATGGTGCCCTGACAGAGCTTGCAAAGTTAAGCCCTGATCCGGTGTACTCGTCCCCTTTTCCAGTTTCCAGTGATTTGGCAGGGTCCTGTTTCAGAGATGCCAAGTGTGCACTTACTTTCAGTAGTAATTGAATCTTTTTACTTTACTAAAATGTAAAAAAGAAATACTGGATTAGTTTTTGAATCAAATATAAAATAAAATAGGCGGGGGTTCGGTCCAGAATTTATACAAGTAAAATTATAGGATAATAAATCTTGTCTCTTTTTTAAGCCTCTTAAAATCTATAACCAAAATAGAGTTACACTGATTTTTATGCATGTATGTATATTATTTATTTATTAATCCTATGAAATAAATAGAGAAAGTTTGTCTTTTCTAGCTAATCACAAAGATACCTACTAAAACCATATACAAAATGGAATTTGCCAAATTGCGATAGCCTTTTTAATAACCCTTTTTGTATCCACGGTTAACTTTTATCTAGTTAAAGTAGAGTAAACTCTTCCCATCTCCGAGAGAGCTTTAGGTTTTGAGAGCACGATTGCCATGGGAACCACAAAAGCCGGCCAAAGCTGATTCCGCCCGGTGCCAGCGTCCGTTTTATGGGTCATTGGTTCATCGGTTCATCAGGGAAGTGGAAGAGGAGCAGGGCAGCGGACTTACGGTTGCATCGCTCCCGATCCCGGGGACTGATGAAAAGCCAGCGAGCGTAACCTATATGGGGCTGTCAGGACATTGGCGCTGGCACAGCCACGTCGAGATGAGCCGGGCAGATGTCCTCGGAGTGACAGCCAAACGGCATCATTAAACACGGGCAAAGTGCCCATCCTCGTCGTTGTTGCCATCATCAGCTTCATCATCATCATCATCAGCATCAGCATCAGCGCGGAGCAGCAGAATGGGGTCCTTGTATCGCCACATGGCAATACACATCAACTTTAGCACGTGCTTTCCATGCGGGGGCACTGTAAAAAACTAAAATTAGGAACGTCTTAAATACTAATTACTAGAAAGATATACAAAGTTCCTCCGCTCAACCATCCCGGGTCTTATATAGGGAAAGAACTACACTTTCTGTTTATTAAATCTCTAATTATGCTTGCCTTCTCAGCCAAAGTTCATGGGTTAATGGCTTAAGGTCATCATAAAAATGATTAACGGTGTCACCCCATTTCTTGTTTTTCGCCAGACACGTGTCCTATCTGCCTGAGAGCATAGTGCTACTCGCATGCCTGCTAAATTTCTTCCTGTATAAGTGCATCAGATACGTGTTTATGTCTGCTTGCCACCCGCTCTGACATTCTGAAATTCGTGCCGAGCATTTCTTATGGAAGCGGTGCCGGGTCCCGTAGACCCGGGCATTAAGTGCAGCCGATTTATAGGGCAACTGCAAGTCATTGTTTGATTGTGTGCGTGTCCCAGTCAGTCCTGATCAATTACACCCACCGACATTTGTTTGGCAGCTTTAGACCCCCGGAACCCTCGCGTCTCGGAAACAAGGGAACTGGGAGGCGCCAGGAGCCTGGCTTTTCCTCTTCCTTGTGCTCATATTTGTGTGCAAGACGCAAATCATTGTCACTGTAATAAGTGACGCGTGTGCTCAGTGCATACACCTGAGTCCCTCGTTTGCTTCTGTGTTGGCAACGTGCTGTTTTTCTAGCTAAGGCATGGAAATTATAAAATCTTCCAAAGGTTTGTGTAATCTAGTGACAGATAGGGCTCTTAGAGATGTAAAAAATGAGTAGGCTTGGTGAGATTTCATATGGAAATGAGAGTGGCACCATTAAATGCTTTGAAGCGTTCGGAAAGTACATAGAAATTACTCATACGACATGTAAGCCAGTATGAATTTTATTCAAAAATATCTTTAAGTTATTTCTAGACTCTTCTTTCTTTAGATTTAGGGGCTTACAAGAACTAAATTCAAAGAAAATAAGTTCTAAGTTCCTAATATTAAAGGAAAATTACTACCGTTGCCTTAGAAATGGTCCATATTTCCTAGAAAATGTGTTAAGAATATCCTAGTTACTTGGATTAATTTATTTGTTGCCACTTTTCGGTTGCCAACTTGGCAACACTGATCCGCATGCCCGCTTGGGATTCATTCATGCGTGCCCCAGCCGTAAATGGATGTGGGTGTAGCTTGTAGCCTCTGCACCTGACAGAACAGCACGCCGTAGCTCTATATCCCAAGCTCCCCCTCATCATGTTTGTTTAGGCACATGTAAAGCACATCTTATCTGAACCAGGTCGCTGCGAGTTTGGGTGCCAGGAGCCAGGAGCTAAGAGCCAGGAGCCGGGAGCCGGGAGCCGGGATTACGTGAGTAAGCACACACATGGCCAGGTAGAATGGGGCTTGGGAAATTCCAGTATCATCATTTAGACCCTGTTTGGGATAACACATCACGTTTCTTTCGGTGGTAAAGGACTTTCCTTAATGACGACGGCATTGATGTCTTGAAAATTGTGAATTTTTAATGTTTACTAAAGAGAAAAGTTGGCTTAGGAAAACTTAGATTGCGGCTTAGCAAAAGCTTATAAGAAATTTGCTGGTAAGAGAAAGAAGCCTCGAAATATGTGTTATATTATAAGCAAGGTAATTTATTATTTAATTATAACAAAGAGAAAGATGAACAAATATTAAAAGTAAACTCCTGCTGTGAGCTTGGCAGAAATAAAGTTTTTTAACTTTTAACAACCCATCGTACGCTCCCTTCATCATCATTTCCTTTCTCTCAATGCCACTCCAGCATTTAATCAGACATATTTACACTGATGAACTTTGCACATAAAGTTGCTTGGCATTAAACATGACGAGCAATCGCTTCGCGTGCGAATGCACATGCCGGAAACTCCGTGGAAACTCGGTGTAAAGTCGGTGAAAACTTCGGTGGAAACTCTTCGATTTCGCTGTGCGTTCCTTTGCGAAAACACCTGGAATTGGTTACGACAATTTGTTGTCATTAAGAAGCCCAGACTGTGGCCCATCGGATGTTCAAACAAGCCACAGCCAACGTCATCACCAGGGTCGGGTCGAGCAACGCATCCTTGTGCCCGGCAGAGTGCACAAAGGATATCTGGAAAGGCGAACGCGGGACGTGCGTAAATAAATGCAAAATAATACAATAATAATTAAGGCAGCATAAAATTCGACTCCGAGGTCGTCGTGGAACCAAGAGCGACGGACTGCAGTGCCTGGTCCTGGCGTTAATTGCTGCATAAATGGCATGTAGTTCATATCCTGTCACATTTCGTGGCAACCGCAGGACACGCGAGAACCTCGGCGCCTGCAGCTCTACGTTCACTCTCTCAGCCTAAATGAATAAAAGGCCTTCACGGCATTTCCTTTAACGTCTCGCGATTAATTTCATTTCACACAAGGCACGCTTCCCGCAGTCAGGTGACGCATTGTTAAATATATTTATATCGATTTTACTTAATAATAAGTCGTATCTGTCTATCAGGGTGTTTCTTACATAAATTAATAACATTTTCCTATATATTATTTTCTGTTTTTGCGCTGGCAAATAAATAAATTCCGCAACATTTACATATTTACACAGCCTCACTTTGATTTCTATAAATATTTTGTTCAGGCTTAAATAGTTGATGAATTTCAATGTAATTGGCCAGCGATTTGAAATATTAATGTTGGGAAAAACCCGTATTCCATTGCCTCAAAGCTATTTGTGTGGGTTTTTCATCACATTAAAAAAAAAAATACAGAAAATTAAACCGGGGCGTTGGCTGTCGTCACATGCGCTAAATAAATTTGATTTGGTCAAAATTGTTTGCACTGAAACGAAACATAAAAAACTTTATCAAGTGGAAAGAATATTCCCACTGATTGATGCTTTTTTTTATATTTTTTTTTTTTGGGAAATGCGGAATATTTAATAGGGTAATTTTGGTGATTTATGATTGAAATATGCGGGAATGGCAAAAACAATTTATTTACACAAATCGATATTTATATGCGGCGAAATTTTGTGTTTATAGAAGCTTAAAGAAGGACAGAAAATCAATGAAAATCTTTATTTTCCTCAAAATTAAATCAGATACTAAGTAACATCGAATTTATTTGTGGTGGTATTTCCGGAGATTATCTTTACCAATCTCCCGCTCACACCTGAATTCATGAAAATCCTCCTCAACATTTGTCTGGCGAAACTCCATCAAGATGCAAACTTCAGCAGAAAGTGGAATTGACAACTTGGGTAATGGCAAAAGGGAAGGCCAAAGCAAAGCAAATCAAACGTTGCAATTGGGCCAAGAGTTTGAGCCGGGATAAAAAGACAATGGAGCCTTCCGATAAGCCGGGGACTCAATCGAAGGAGATGGCGGAAACAACTGTCCTGTTCCAGGGTCAGCCGGCGGCATTCATTTCAGATTTCATTTCGGGGAGAGCCTGCACGGGAGCAAAAAAAAAAAAGAAAGAACTCCGGCGGCCAATGAGTATCTGCCTTTTGCTTTCTGCCCTTTGTGCGTCCGATTTGGTTTCAGATTCCGATGCGGATTCGGATTCGGATTCTGTCTGGTCCGTTCTGGTCTGGTCTGGCCATTTCATGTGTCCTCTCCGCCGACCATTGGCGTTCATTTCAATTAAATGCAAATCTCAACGGGGGATTTTTTCTTCTCCTGCTCCTCCTGCTTTCCCTTGCCCTCCTCCATGGGCGGCCGCCATGTTATTGTTGCCTTTTCCTTTTGGTGGGAGGTAGGGGAAGCATTTCCAAAGTCGGGAAATGTTTTTCACGCGTCGCTGCATTTTGTTTTCCGGAAGGCGAAGCCGTTTTTCGCCTTCAACCCACCAAAAATACGGACTTTGCCTTTTCGGACTCATATATTTTTTATGAAAGGTGCCGGGGACTAAACTGCTCACGGTCATGCGTTGAATATTTCTTCAAGAAGTGTGGTTAATATTTCTGTAATTTTTTATATGGCAATACATACTAAAACTACTTGAAATGTAACAACCAGAATAAGCCAAAGAAATCGCGTAAGATCTAAAATCACTTTTAAAATGTGTCTAAAATTATGCCATGAAATGTTTTTTTTCCAAAATTAATTGTAAATTGGTGGTTTTGCCAGTAATAATATTTTGTAGCCAACTTTTAAGCACGATTTCAATTAACTTTTAATCCGCAGCGATTTTAATTAAATCCCTCATAATTTAAAGGAAACCTCTCTACATTTTTTTCACTAGCATGTCCTTATTTTCCTAATGATATTTTCTTTGCTTAAGAGTCTACGGAATCTCCGCCATGCATTTGTGTGTGCCGGAAGCCTTTATTATTGACAGACTGTCGGCGCTTCCTTTCGACAGCGCCTTATTCCAGCTTCCTTTCTTCCGCTCCCTTCCTTTAATTCTCTGTATTTTCTCTTATTTCTCTCGACGGCACTAAGAGCAACATTTGGCTTGCATTTCTGAAAAGGTTTTTGCATTTTTAATGCTGCATTGTTGTCTGCCTTTCGCTGGCTGCCTCGGATCGCCTCGCCTCGCCTCCAAAATGCATTCGGAATTTACATATAAATGTACGTGGGGAATGGTGGCCGCGGAATGGTCATCACACCTGCCAGTGGCCGCCATCTTGGGTAAATATTTACAGTTGAGTTCGAAGGAGCTAGGCACGGGCACGGGAACGAAGCTCCTGCTCAGGAATTCCGCAAGTGCGAATGAAAAATTCATTAAGAAAATATTTAATAATCAGCTTATTTGTTGGTCGTCTTCCACCGCCGCCCGAGCTGGGTTTGTGTGATTTGTACTAGAGGTGTGGCTGGCATCCAGGAAGTTGACCATTAAGTGGCTTGGTCCTTGCACGGTCACGTTCGCAAGTCAATGTCAAACAAGGAGGACTCCACTCCACACTCCACTCTCTACTTTCTAGTTGCCGTACGTCAGAAATTTTATTTTATTTTCCGTTGAATTTGCATAATTTTGAGCAGTCAGACGACCGTCGGTCCAGTTGATTAAAGTGATAGACTCTGACACTGTTCCCTTTTGCTTTTGCTTTTTATTTTCTCCTTTTTTCGCCTCCTGTCTGGCGGCAAAAGTTCTTTGTTGAAATGGCCATACCTGGGAGTATGTGTGGATGTAACAACGGGTAGTGGGTACGCCCATGGGTAACCGGAATTGGACTGGGAAACAACGACGCCGCTTGGCGTTTTTTGAGTTTGCAGTTTGCGTTTTGCAAAGTCAAGGTAAATATTAGATTTTTGGTTGCGGAATTTTTCGCTCCTTTCCGGTTTCACATTGGCGGCGTCTATGCAGATATATGTGTGTGTGTGTGTCGTGTCCTGCCCGGGCACTGTGTGCAGATGTAGGTAACGCAAATATTAGCTTACAATTTTGGGCTTACAAAGTTTTTTGGCCAGGTCGACAAAAGGCCCGTGGTGGTGGTGGCGACATTAAACAAAAGTTGGATGTACCCAGCACAAAGAGCGCTCCGGGGCACGGGTGAGTAATGAGATGAGGTCAGGTCCTTTGTGAATGACGACCGAGCCGAGTCGCCTTGAGAGACAACAAATGCGAGACATTATCATACAAATGAGAATGGTTAAAATGGATGGAACAGGAAGGAATATAAAGCAAATAATAGGGCAATTTTTAAGGCATTTGGGAGAGCTAAAAATATTCTTTTTAATCCACCCACCGAATTTTGTGAGGGTACAATTTTTTTATTATTATTTTTCTTTCTTATTATTTCAAATAAACCGCCATAAAATTACCAACTTGAGCTTAACAGCACGATTGGTGCTGTTAACGCTAAACTAACGATCTGGTATCTCCAACCCTTGACAGTTGTCAAACAAGGATCCGGCAACCCTTACTTTGCCAAGCATAAACTTCCGATCCGCCAAATCTTTCTTTTGCGATTGGAACCTTTAAGAAAACAGACGTGCGTTTTAACTTAACGTACAAGTTCCGCGTGTGCAACATAACCTTTGCGAGCAAGTCCTAATATATATAGGCATCCCATCCATTCGTGTTCCAAAACAGTATTACAACCGGCGCAGACCAAATTCGGTCCGCTGCTTCTTCTTCCTCGGCGTCCCGCAGGTGAGCAGCTTAAAAATCTGCAAACGCGAGGGCTATAGTAATTGTGTTTTCTTGGTTAGATCAAGCAAGTGCAGATTCCTTGCAGTGCAAGAGAACAGTCTTGGCAG